>JARFXV010001821.1:0-277603 GCA_031761425.1 Cosmopolites sordidus
AGAAAATCGAACATTTTGCAAAAATCGCATTCCCCCGACCAGTTTTCTGCGAATATCTAGAAAACCGTTCGAGATATCAAACTGCGCTTTGCCCCCATTCGATTCCCCGTAATTTTCTCTATCTTGTGGCTTACTTTCATAGAAATTGAGTGGCTTTCACTTTTCCGATATTTTCCTATGGTACCCCCTTACGAAATTTTTCGAACAAATTGCAAAACTTTAAAAAATAGAATCGCTTCATTTTCGGATATTTGACGCTCCAAACCACGCGCATCAATAATCTGTCCCCCGTTTTGATTTATCTCTTTTAGTTTTCGAGATATGATGTTTTGAAAATCTAAGAAAATCGAACATTTTGCAAAAATCGCATTCCCCTACCAGTTTTCTGCGAATATCTAGAAAACCGTTCGAGATATCAATACTGCGCTTTGCGCCATTCGATTCCCCGTGATTTTCTCCATCTTGTGGCTTACTTTCATAGAAATTGAGTGGCTTTCACTTTTCCGATATTTTCCTATGGTACCCCCTTACGAAATTTTTCGAACAAATTGCAAAACTTTAAAAAATAGAATCGCTTCATTTTCGGATATTTGACGCTCCAAACCACGCGCATCAATAATCTGGCACCCGTTTTTGATTTATCTCTTTTAGTTTTCGAGATCTGATTTTTTGAAAATCCAAGAAAATCGAACATTTTGCAAAAATCGCATTCCCCGACCAGTTTTCTGCGAATATCTAGAAAACCTTTCGAGATATCAAACTGCGCTTTGCGCCATTCGATTCCCCGTGATTTTCTCCATCTTGTGGCTTACTTTCATAGAAATTGAGTGGATTTCACTTTTCCGATATTTTCCTATGGTACCCCCATACGAAATTTTTCGAACAAATTGCAAAACTTTAAAAAATAGAATCGCTTCATTTTCGGATATTTGACGCTCCAAACCACGCGCATCAATAATCTGGCACCCATTTTGATTTATCTCTTTTAGTTTTCGAGATATGATTTTTTGAAAATCCAAGAAAATCGAACATTTTGCAAAAATCGCATTCCCCTACCAGTTTTCTGCGAATATCTAGAAAACATTTCGAGATATCAAACTGCGCTTTGCGCCATTTGATTCCCCGTGATTTTCTCCATCTTGTGGCTTACTTTCATAGAAATTGAGTGTCTTTCACTTTTCGATATTTTCCTATGGTACCCCCCTTACGAAATTTTTCGAACAAATTGCAAAACTTTAAAAAATAGAATCGCTTCATTTTCGGATATTTGACGCTCCAAACCACGCGCATCAATAATCTGTCACCCGTTTTGATTTATCTTTTTTAGTTCTCGAGATATGATTTTTTGAAAATCCAAGAAAATCGAACATTTTGCAAAAATCGCATTCCACGACCAGTTTTCTGCGAATATCTAGAAAACCGTTCGAGATATCAAACTGCGCTTTGCCCCATTCGATTCCCCGTAATTTTCTCTATCTTGTGGCTTACTTTCATAGAAATTGAGTGGCTTTCACTTTTCCGATATTTTCCTATGGTACCCCCTTACGAAATTTTTCGATGAAATTGCAAAACTTTAAAAAATAGAATCGCTTCATTTTCGGATATTTGACGCTCCAAGCCACGCGTATCAATAATCTGTCACCCGTTTTGGTTTATCTCTTTTAGTTTTCGAGATATGATTTTTGAAAATCCAAGAAAATGGAACATTTTGCAAAATCGCATTCCCCGACCAGTTTTCTGCGAATATCTAGAAAACCGTTCGAGATATCAAACTGCGCTTTGCCCCATTCGATTCCCCGTAATTTTCTCTATCTTGTGGCTTACTTTCATAGAAATTGAGTGGCTTTCACTTTTCCGATATTTTCCTATGGTACCCCCTTACGAAATTTTTCGAACAAATTGCAAAACTTTAAAAAATAGAATCGCTTCATTTTCGGATATTTGACGCTCCAAATCACGCGCATCAATAATCTGTCACCCGTTTTGATTTATCTCTTTTAGTTTTCGAGATATGATGTTTTGAAAATCTAAGAAAATCGAACATTTTGCAAAAATCGCATTCCCCTACCAGTTTTCTGCGAATATCTAGAAAACCGTTCGAGATATCAAACTGCGCTTTGCGCCATTCGATTCCCCGTGATTTATCCATCTTGTGGCTTACTTTCATAGAAATTGAGTGGCTTTCACTTTTCCGATATTTTCCTATGGTACCCCCTTACGAAATTTTTCGAACAAATTGCAAAACTTTAAAAAATAGAATCGCTTCATTTTCGGATATTTGACGCTCCAAACCACGCGCATCAATAATCTGTCACCCGTTTTGATTTATCTTTTTTAGTTCTCGAGATATGATTTTTTGAAAATCCAAGAAAATCGAACATTTTGCAAAATCGCATTCCACGACCAGTTTTCTGCGAATATCTAGAAAACCGTTCGAGATATCAAACTGCGCTTTGCGCCATTCGATTTCCCGTGATTTTCTCCATCTTGTGGCTTACTTTCATAGAAATTGAGTGGCTTTCACTTTTCCGATATTTTCCTATAGTACCCCCTTACGAAATTTTCGAACAAATTGCAAAACTTTAAAAAATAGAATCGCTTCATTTTCGGATGTTTGACGCTCCAAACCACGCGCATCAATAATCTGTCACCCGTTTTGATTTATCTCCTTTTAGTTTTCGAGATATGATGTTTTGAAAATCCAAGAAAATCGAACATTTTGCAAAAATCGCATTCCAATACCAGCTTTCTGCGAATATCTAGAAAACCGTTCGAGATATCAAACTGCGCTTTGCGCCATTCGATTCCCCGTAATTTTCTCCATCTTGTGGCTTACTTTCATAGAAATTGAGTGGCTTTCACTTTTCCGATATTTTCCTATGGTACCCCCTTACGAAATTTTTCGAACAAATTGCAAAACTTTAAAAATAGAATCGCTTCATTTTCGGATATTTGACCCTCCAAGCCACGCGCATCATTAATATGGCACCCCCGTTTTGATTTATCTCTTTTAGTTTTCGAGATAAGATTTTTTGAAAATCCAAGAAAATCAAACATTTTGCAAAAATCGCATTCCCCGACCAGTTTTCTGCGAATATCTAGAAAACCGTTCGAGGTATCAAACTGCTTTCGAGGTATCAAAACGCTTTGGCGCCATTCGATTCCCCGTGATTTTCTCCATCTTGTGGCTTACTTTCATAGAAATTGAGTGGCTTTCAGTTTTCCGATATTTTCCTATGGAACCCCCTTACAAAATTTTTCGAACAAATTGTAAAACTTTAAAAAATAGAATCGCTTCATTTTCGGATGTTTGACGCTCCAAACCACGCGCATTAATAATCTGTCACCCGTTTTGATTTATCTCCTTTAGTTTTCGAGATATGATGTTTTTGAAAATCCAAGAAAATCGAACATTTTGCAAAAATCGCATTCCCCTACCAGTTTTCTGCGAATATCTAGAAAACCGTTCGAGATATCAAACTGCGCTTTGCGCCATTCGATTCCCCGTGATTTTCTCCATCTTGTGGCTTACTTTCATAGAAATTGAGTGGCTTTCACTTTTCCGATATTTTCCTATGGTACCCCCTTACGAAATTTTTCGATCAAATTGCAAAACTTTAAAAAATAGAATCGCTTCATTTTCGGATATTTGACGCTCCAAGCCACGCGTATCAATAATCTGTCACCCGTTTTGGTTTATCTCTTTTAGTTTTCGAGATATGATTTTTTGAAAATCCAAGAAAATCGAACATTTTGCAAAAATCGCATTCCCCGACCAGTTTTCTGCGAATATCTAGAAAAACCGTTCGAGATATCAAACTGGGCTTTGCCCCATTCGATTCCCCGTAATTTTCTCTATCTTGTGGCTTACTTTCATAGAAATTGAGTGGCTTTCACTTTTCCGATATTTTCCTATGGTACCCCCTTACGAAATTTTTTCGAACAAATTGCAAAACTTTAAAAAATAGAATCGCTTCATTTTCGGATATTTGACGCTCCAAACCACGCGCATCAATAATCTGTCACCCGTTTTGATTTATCTCTTTTAGTTTTCGAGATATGATGTTTTGAAAATCTAAGAAAATCGAACATTTTGCAAAAATCGCATTCCCCTACCAGTTTTCTGCGAATATCTAGAAAACCGTTCGAGATATCAAACTGCGCTTTGCGCCATTCGATTCCCCGTGATTTTCTCCATCTTGTGGCTTACTTTCATAGAAATTGAGTGGCTTTCACTTTTCCGATATTTTCCTATGGTACCCCCTTACGAAATTTTTCGAACAAATTGCAAAACTTTAAAAAATAGAATCGCTTCATTTTCGAATATTTGACGCTCCAAACCACGCGCATCAATAATCTGTCACCCGTTTTGATTTATCTCTTTTAGTTTTCGAGATATGATGTTTTGAAAATCCAAGAAAATCGAACATTTTGCAAAAATCGCATTCCAATACCAGCTTTCTGCGAATATCTAGAAAACCGTTCGAGATATCAAACTGCGCTTTGCGCCATTCGATTCCCCGTAATTTTCTCCATCTTGTGGCTTACTTTCATAGAAATTGAGTGGCTTTCACTTTTCCGATATTTTCCTATGGTACCCCCTTACGAAATTTTTCGAACAAATTGCAAAACTTTAAAAAATAGAATCGCTTCATTTTCGGATATTTGACCCTCCAAGCCACGCGCATCATTAATATGGCACCCGTTTTGATTTATCTCTTTTAGTTTTCGAGATAAGATTTTTTGAAAATCCAAGAAAATCAAACATTTTGCAAAAATCGCATTCCCCGACCAGTTTTCTGCGAATATCTAGAAAACCGTTCGAGGTATCAAACTGCTTTCGAGGTATCAAAACGCTTTGCGCCATTCGATTCCCCGTGATTTTCTCCATCTTGTGGCTTACTTTCATAGAAATTGAGTGGCTTTCAGTTTTCCGATATTTTCCTATGGAATCCCCTTACAAAATTTTTCGAACAAATTGTAAAACTTTAAAAAATAGAATCGCTTCATTTTCGGATGTTTGACGCTCCAAACCACGCGCATTAATAATCTGTCACCCGTTTTGATTTATCTCCTTTAGTTTTCGAGATATGATGTTTTGAAAATCCAAGAAAATCGAACATTTTGCAAAAATCGCATTCCCCTACCAGTTTTCTGCGAATATCTAGAAAACCGTTCGAGATATCAAACTGCGCTTTGCGCCATTCGATTCCCCGTGATTTTCTCCATCTTGTGGCTTACTTTCATAGAAATTGAGTGGCTTTCACTTTTCCGATATTTTCCTATGGTACCCCCTTACGAAATTTTTCGATCAAATTGCAAAACTTTAAAAAATAGAATCGCTTCATTTTCGGATATTTGACGCTCCAAGCCACGCGTATCAATAATCTGTCACCCGTTTTGGTTTATCTCTTTTAGTTTTCGAGATATGATTTTTTGAAAATCCAAGAAAATCGAACATTTTGCAAAAATCGCATTCCCCGACCAGTTTTCTGCGAATATCTAGAAAACCGTTCGAGATATCAAACTGCGCTTTGCCCCATTCGATTCCCCGTAATTTTCTCTATCTTGTGGCTTACTTTCATAGAAATTGAGTGGCTTTCACTTTTCCGATATTTTCCTATGGTACCCCCTTACGAAATTTTTCGAACAAATTGCAAAACTTTAAAAAATAGAATCGCTTCATTTTCGGATATTTGACGCTCCAAACCACGCGCATCAATAATCTGTCACCCGTTTTGATTTATCTCTTTTAGTTTTCGAGATATGATGTTTTGAAAATCTAAGAAAATCGAACATTTTGCAAAAATCGCATTCCCCTACCAGTTTTCTGCGAATATCTAGAAAACCGTTCGAGATATCAAACTGCGCTTTGCGCCATTCGATTCCCCGTGATTTTCTCCATCTTGTGGCTTACTTTCATAGAAATTGAGTGGATTTCACTTTTCCGATATTTTCCTATGGTACCCCCTTACGAAATTTTTCGAACAAATTGCAAAACTTTAAAAAATAGAATCGCTTCATTTTCGGATATTTGACGCTCCTAACCACGCGCATCAATAATCTGTCACCCGTTTTGATTTATCTTTTTTAGTTCTCGAGATATGATTTTTGGAAAATCCAAGAAAATCGAACATTTTGCAAAAATCGCATTCCCCGACCAGTTTTCTGCGAATATCTAGAAAACCTTTCGAGATATCAAACTGCGCTTTGCGCCATTCGATTCCCCGTGATTTTCTCCATCTTGTGGCTTACTTTCATAGAAATTGAGTGGATTTCACTTTTCCGATATTTTCCTATGTTATCCCCTTACGAAATTTTTCGAACAAATTGCAAAACTTTAAAAAATAGAATCGCTTCATTTTCGGATATTTGACGCTCCAAACCACGCGCATCAATAATCTGGCACCCATTTTGATTTATTTCTTTTAGTTTTCGAGATATGATTTTTTGAAAATCCAAGAAAATCGAACATTTTGCAAAAATCGCATCCCCCTACCAGTTTTCTGCGAATATCTAGAAAACATTTCGAGATATCAAACTGCGCTTCGCGCCATTCGATTCCCCGTGATTTTCTCCATCTTGTGGCTTACTTTCATAGAAATTGAGTGGCTTTCACTTTTCCGATATTTTCCTATGGTACCCCCTTACGAAATTTTTCGATCAAATTGCAAAACTTTAAAAAATAGAATCGCTTCATTTTCGGATATTTGACGCTCCAAACCACGCGCATCAATAATCCGGCACCCGTTTTGATTTATCTCTTTTAGTTTTCGAGATATGATTTTTTGAAAATCCAAGAAAATCGAACATTTTGCAAAAATCGCGTTCCCCGACCAGTTTTCTGCGAATATCTAGAAAACCGTTCGAGGTATCAAACTGCGCTTTGCGCCATTCGATTCCCCGTGATTTTCTCCATCTTGTGGCTTACTTTCATAGAAATTGAGTGGATTTCACTTTTCCGATATTTTCCTATGGTACCCCCTTACGAAATTTTTCGAACAAATTGCAAAACTTTAAAAAATAGAATCGCTTCATTTTCGGATATTTGACGCTCCAAACCACGCGCATCAATAATCTGTCACCCGTTTTGATTTATCTCTTTTAGTTTTCGAGATATGATTTTTTGAAAATCCAAGAAAATCGAACATTTTGCAAAAATCGCATTCCCCGACCAGTTTTCTGCGAATATCTAGAAAACATTTCGAGATATCAAACTGCGCTTTGCGCCATTCGATTCCCCGTGATTTTCTCCATCTTGTGGCTTACTTTCATAGAAATTGAGTGGCTTTCACTTTTCCGATATTTTCCTATGGTACCCTTTTACGAAATTTTTCGATCAAATTGCAAAACTTTAAAAAATAGAATCGCTTCATTTTCGGATATTTGACGCTCCAAACCACGCGCATCAATAATCCGGCACCCGTTTTGATTTATCTCTTTTAGTTTTCGAGATATGATTTTTTGAAAATCCAAGAAAATCGAACATTTTGCAAAAATCGCGTTCCCCGACCAGTTTTCTGCGAATATCTAGAAAACCGTTCGAGGTATCAAACTGCGCTTTGCGCCATTCGATTCCCCGTGATTTTCTCCATCTTGTGGCTTACTTTCATAGAAATTGAGTGGATTTCACTTTTCCGATATTTTCCTATGGTACCCCCTTACGAAATTTTTCGAACAAATTGCAAAACTTTAAAAAATAGAATCGCTTCATTTTCGGATATTTGACGCTCCAAACCACGCGCATCAATAATCTGTCACCCGTTTTGATTTATCTTTTTTAGTTCTCGAGATATGATTTTTTGAATATCCAAGAAAATCGAACATTTTGCAAAATCGCATTCCACGACCAGTTATCTGCGAATATCTAGAAAACCGTTCGAGATATCAAACTGCGCTTTGCGCCATTCGATTCCCCGTGATTTATCCATCTTGTGGCTTACTTTCATAGAAATTGAGTGGCTTTCACTTTTCCGATATTATCCTATGGTACCCCCTTACGAAATTTTTCGAACAAATTGCAAAACTTTAAAAAATAGAATCGCTTCATTTTCGGATATTTGACGCTCCAAACCACGCGCATCAATAATCTGTCACCCGTTTTGATTTATCTTTTTTAGTTCTCGAGATATGATTTTTTGAAAATCCAAGAAAATCGAACATTTTGCAAAATCGCATTCCACGACCAGTTTTCTGCGAATATCTAGAAAACCGTTCGAGATATCAAACTGCGCTTTGCGCCATTCGATTCCCCGTGATTTTCTCCATCTTGTGGCTTACTTTCATAGAAATTGAGTGGCTTTCACTTTTCCGATATTTTCCTATGGTACCCCCTTACGAAATTTTTCGATCAAATTGCAAAACTTTAAAAAATAGAATCGCTTCATTTTCGGATATTTGACCCTCCAAGCCACGCGCATCAATAATATGGCACCCGTTTTGATTTATCTCTTTTAGTTTTCGAGATAAGATTTTTTGAAAATCCAAGAAAATCAATCATTTTGCAAAAATCGCATTCCCCGACCAGTTTTCTGCGAATATCTAGAAAACCGTTCGAGATATCAAACTGCGCTTTGCGCCATTCGATTCCCCGTGATTTTCTCCATCTTGTGGCTTACTTTCATAGAAATTGAGTGGCTTTCACTTTTCCGATATTTTCCTATGGTACCCCCTTACGAAATTTTTCGATCAAATTGCAAAACTTTAAAAAATAGAATCGCTTCATTTTCGGATATTTGACGCTCCAAACCACGCGCATCAATAATCCGGCACCCGTTTTGATTTATCTCTTTTAGTTTTCGAGATATGATTTTTTGAAAATCCAAGAAAATCGAACATTTTGCAAAAATCGCGTTCCCCGACCAGTTTTCTGCGAATATCTAGAAAACCGTTCGAGGTATCAAACTGCTTTCGAGGTATCAAAACGCTTTGCGCCATTCGATTCCCCGTGATTTTCTCCATCTTGTGGCTTACTTTCATAGAAATTGAGTGGCTTTCACTTTTCCGATATTTTCCTATGGAACCCCCTTACAAAATTTTTCGAACAAATTGTAAAACTTTAAAAAATAGAATCGCTTCATTTTCGGATGTTTGACGCTCCAAACCACGCGCATCAATAATCTGTCACCCGTTTTGATTTATCTCTTTTAGTTTTCGAGATATGATGTTTTGAAAATCCAAGAAAATCGAACATTTTGCAAAAATTGCATTCCCCTACCAGTTTTCTGCGAATATCTAGAAAACCGTTCGAGATATCCAACTGCGCTTTGCGCCATTCGATTCCCCGTGATTTTCTCCATCTTGTGGCTTACTTTCATAGAAATTGAGTGGCTTTCACTTTTCCGATATTTTCCTATGGTACCCCCTTACGAAATTTTTCGAACAAATTGCAAAACTTTAAAAAATAGAATCGCTTCATTTTCGGATATTTGACGCTCCAAACCACGCGCATCAATAATCTGTCACCCGTTTTGATTTATCTCTTTTAGTTTTCGAGATATGTTTTGAAAATCCAAGAAAATCGAACATTTTGCAAAAATCGCATTCCAATACCAGTTTTCTGCGAATATCTAGAAAACCGTTCGAGATATCAAACTGCGCTTTGCGCCATTCGATTCCCCGTAATTTTCTCCATCTTGTGGCTTACTTTCATAGAAATTGAGTGGCTTTCACTTTTCCGATATTTTCCTAAGGTACCCCCTTACGAAATTTTTCGAACAAATTGCAAAACTTTAAAAAATAGAATCGCTTCATTTTCGGATATTTGACGCTCCAAACCACGCGCATCAATAATCTGTCACCCGTTTTGATTTATCTCTTTTAGTTTTCGAGATATGATGTTTTGAAAATCTAAGAAAATCGAACATTTTGCAAAAATCGCATTCCCCTACCAGTTTTCTGCGAATATCTAGAAAACCGTTCGAGATATCAAACTGCGCTTTGCGCCATTCGATTTCCCGTGATTTTCTCCATCTTGTGGCTTACTTTCATAGAAATTGAGTGGCTTTCACTTTTCCGATATTTTCCTATGGTACCCTTACGAAATTTTTCGATCAAATTGCAAAACTTTAAAAAATAGAATCGCTTCATTTTCGGATATTTGACGCTCCAAGCCACGCGTATCAATAATCTGTCACCCGTTTTGGTTTATCTCTTTTAGTTTTCGAGATATGATTTTTTGAAAATCCAAGAAAATGGAACATTTTGCAAAAATCGCATTCCCCGACCAGTTTTCTGCGAATATCTAGAAAACCTTTCGAGATATCAAACTGCGCTTTGCGCCATTCGATTCCCCGTGATTTTCTCCATCTTGTGGCTTACTTTCATAGAAATTGAGTGGCTTTCACTTTTCCGATATTTTCCTATGGTACCCCCTTACGAAATTTTTCGAACAAATTGCAAAACTTTAAAGAATAGAATCGCTTCATTTTCGGATATTTGACGCTCCAAACCACGCGCATCAATAATCCGGCACCCGTTTTGATTTATCTCTTTTAGTTTTCGAGATATGATGTTTTGAAAATCCAAGAAAATCGAATATTTTGCAAAAATCGCATTCACCTACCAGTTTTCTGCGAATATCTAGAAAACCGTTCGAGATATCAAACTGCGCTTTGCGCCATTCGATTCCCCGTGATTTTCTCCATCTTGTGGCTTACTTTCATAGAAATTGAGTGGCTTTCACTTTTCCGATATTTTCCTATGGTACCCCCTTACGAAATTTTTCGATCAAATTGCAAAACTTTAAAAAATAGAATCGCTTCATTTTCGGATATTTGACGCTCCAAACCACGCGCATCAATAATCCGGCACCCGTTTTGATTTATCTCTTTTAGTTTTCGAGATATGATTTTTTGAAAATCCAAGAAAATCGAACATTTTGCAAAAATCGCGTTCCCCGACCAGTTTTCTGCGAATATCTAGAAAACCGTTCGAGGTATCAAACTGCGCTTTGCGCCATTCGATTCCCCGTGATTTTCTCCATCTTGTGGCTTACTTTCATAGAAATTGAGTGGATTTCACTTTTCCGATATTTTCCTATGGTACCCCCTTACGAAATTTTTCGATCAAATTGCAAAACTTTAAAAAATAGAATCGCTTCATTTTCGGATATTTGACGCTCCAAACCACGCGCATCAATAATCTGTCACCCGTTTTGATTTATCTCTTTTAGTTTTCGAGATATGATGTTTTGAAAATCCAAGAAAATCGAACATTTTGCAAAAACCGCATTCCCCTACCAGTTTTCTGCGAATATCTAGAAAACCGTTCGAGATATCAAACTGCGCTTTGCGCCATTCGATTCCCCGTGATTTTCTCCATCTTGTGGCTTACTTTCATAGAAATTGAGTGGCTTTCACTTTTCCGATATTTTCCTATGGTACCCCCTTACGAAATTTTTCGAACAAATTGCAAAACTTTAGTGAAAGTGTCTCGATTTATTAAAACCTCTTTAAATGCATTTGCAAGTACGGAATAGGTGGCTGTAAAGCGTTTGATCTAGAAGTTATGCAATCCATCTGGTCCAGGCGCCTTCCAGTTGTAAGTCTTCCTGACAGCAGTGCAAATGTCAATCGCTGTGAAATCGTTACACTCCATATCTGGGAGAGCATTTGTCTGCTCTTGAATGGTTTTAACCCAAGGAGCCAATTTTTCGTAGTCGTCTGATTTTTTCCAAACCGATCTTCGATAATCCGCAAAGGAAGACACATCCATATTCTTAAGTTCTGACTTGCTATTACCTGCTTCGAGTTCTCTATAAAATTTCTTTTGGCTGTTAGCAAATACTGAATTTTGATGTTTTCGCTTTTCTAGTTCATTATATCTTGCTAGCCTGGCCCCTTTCAATTTAGCTTTCTGCCTAAACCGATCTTTTAGATCTAACAATTTTTCTGTCAGGTTAGGATCGTCGAAGTGAATACCAGATTTATTGCCAATTATTTTTACTTTCCTCGCAACTTTATTTGACTGATTACCAGAAAGATACTCTGAGATAATGTCAACTTTCCTCCGGAAATCATTGATATTGCTTTCAAGGCGCGTTTTCTAGACAGGTGTATTTTTCTGGATACTACGCCGAATTATTATTATTATTCTCCTCATCCTTGCTGTAAAATCTCAGCTCATGCTGGTCAATATTCCAATGCCAAGATGAAAAAGCAAATCAGCAATTTAAAAAGCAATTATTATTATTATTATTATTACAATAGACCGACCCCAAGTAAAAAACAAAAAATAATATTAAACATTTCTGGCAAAAATAAGAAAAAAGTCCATATCACCGTGTTAAGTGATAATAAGCATATTTTTGAAAATCTTGAAATTCGACACTCTAGGCTATCTTTTGGTACTGTGATCACAAATTTCCCAATTTTTCAGTGTTATCCTAAATAGCCATGCTATTCATCGCAGTCACAAATCAAACAATGAAGGTTTTTAATTTAGTTAAAAAAAATTCATTGAGTCATAGTTTAAAAAATTATGTCAGCTAACTTTGACAACTTCATCTTTAAAAAAAAAGTATTACACTACCCTGGGCAATTTATTTCAAAAGATGGCCCATTTAGTCAAAATTTCAATATGGTTCAATTGGCAATTTTCTTTCCACATAAAATATTATTTCTAATCTTTTTGCACAAGGACCACATTTCAAAAAACTCATACCATGATAAAAAAACTTTTGTGTGATAAAAAATTGACTTCGCCAGTGTAAGTGAGATGGACAGATGTGATAGAGTAAGATAGGTAGTGACGCTGTTCGATGACGAATTAGAAAGACAGAGGCAGATTGACATTCAACCAGTGGGCGTGACGGATAGTGACGCCGATGCTTAATAGTTGCTTATTGTTTTTTTATCATTCAGTACACTATGTTCCTTTGTTTACTGTGTATCTTCTCGTAATCGTGTAATTTCGTACTGATGAATTCTCCGAAACTATAACACCAACAATCTTAAAATTTGACAGGAATGTTCCTCATGCATCGTAGATCTTCGCTAAGGAAGAGAGTTCATAAAAATCAATTTCTAACGGGGGTTGCAGGGATATAGAAGATAAATATACTCCGAAATTTTGGATTATATCGTTGTGAATCCCTCGCAGTTGTTAAATAACAGTTAAAAGCTATGGAATTCCAAAGTAATGTTAATCATACAAAAATTAATTGTTACCTAAGTTAAATTTAAGTTCCGCGAAATGGGCGGGTAACCCCTAGTAAGATAATATTTATAAAATAATATGCTATAATTGTACTTATAACTTTATAATCACACAAACGTTAAAAAATAAAACTTGAAAATGTCAGAAAAATGTTTGTGGATTTAAATAATAAATATTTTGAATAATAAATTTACAATTGAATTTGAAGAGAACAACAGGGAAATTCCTGAATTTAACAATTTCCGGGATCTACAACAAAGGTACCTTCAAGATATTTCGCAAACCCTCTCAAACAGATACAACAGATATAAAATATCATTACACCAAGAACATAAGCAGCACCACAGTTACACCAACAATATTAGCAGCTTGAAATTGACTAAGAAACCAGACACCATCAAACAAATTGTGTTAAACAATGTTTATTCTGGTTCAGTTAATGACGCAGAAATCATCAGATATTTGTTCTTCAATTTTCACCACTGCCCTTTTTTTTCGTATAGATAAACCTATGAAATACTAAGGTGTTGTATGTCCTTAAAAATGATTTTTTAGCATTCCCATTTGGATTTTTTTCCAGAAAATGTGGGTACAGTAAGCGACGAACACGTAGAGAGGTTTCACCAGGTCATTAGAACGATGGAAGCAAATACTAGGAACACTGAAATCCATCTCTGTTGGGCTTTAAAAAGAGATGATGCTACAAAACACCAGGAAAAAGTGAATTTTTTGTTGCTGTATGACATCTAATGTGATATATTTTGTATTCGCTTAATCCTCAGTAATGTCTTTGCATAAATTTAACACATGTAATCTCCTTTTTTTCCCACCACCGACCCCTTGTAACAAAAGAACTGTACGTCTTACAGTAATTAGCTTATCATCTTCAGATTTAGGACACAAAATATTAAATCTCCTAGGAGATTAAATCATCCTAATGATGCTAACATGGTTTAGCAAAACGTGCGTCGAGAACTTTAAAAAAAGTGATGTGGTGATCAGATTCAGAAGGTGATGAACAGAAAAATTGATTACAAAATACTTCATATGAACCTATTTTCATCAATGTTACCTCAAAAAACTTTAATTTGTTGACCTGCGATAATCAAGGAAACAGAGGAATCCATCCTGTTTCCTCTTTCTTTGCCTTCTTTAGCCTTTTCGAATATTTGTTGAATTTTGAAAATCTATTCTTATGTACGTCTCCCTGGAATATTCCAGCCTGCTCTGGGACATCTATCATGATAAGTAGGATTTTAATGTGAAGGAGGAGTTTCTTGCATATGGAATGAGATCAATAAGACGGTAATTTTCACATTTCTCTCAACCCTTTTGTGCTTAGAGGTATAAATGAAGAGATCGACTAATCTCCTGGTCACAATCAGCTGTCCCACACTTTCTGGCAGATGTTATGAAACATGTCTACCTCTACTTCACCCATTGCTTTAATTAATTCTGCGACGTGTACGACATGTGGACTTATCGTTTTTTAGACTTCTTAAAGCATCTCTTATTTCTGTTTAATAAAATATTAGCTTCGCATGTTTCCAAATGTTATAAAAACGTGTAATGTTGGGATTATACCCATCTTGCAAAAATTTACTACAATCTTGTTTCCACTCGGTTAAAATGCCATTGATATGTATTATTTTTTCATCTTGTGCATTCAGTATTCAGGTAGGTCGTGTATATTTTCTTGTTATTTCCTTCACAGATTTATAGAGATCTTTGGCATTGTTTGAATTAACATGTAACTGGAGTTCTCGACAAGTTTTTTCAATTATTAGACAAATTATACTCATTGTAATGTAATTTACGGATTGTAAATAAATTTAAAATGTTCAGAAAATTAAACAACATAGACTGGCATCAACAAGAGATCGGGAAAATTTCCGATAGAGACGTAAAAACCACGATCTATTTTAACAACAAAAATCAGTCCAACTAACACACAGCTTCCGATATTATTTCAAAATATACATCCCATTAATTTCGACTGAGAAAAAGGAGGACGAAAATCCTTCGACCATGTCGTTTTCTCGTTTTCGTGTATTAACGTTTCTCCTGGTTGTTGTCTGAGGACGATACCGCCATCGCCCCTCCAGGTCCCAGGGATTACGCCGAATGATTTAGTTCTCTGCGCGGATTACTCTGTAGCGCGACGTCCATGTCTCGGTGATGATTTATCGGTAGCTTTCTGGAGGGAGAAAGCACCAGGTATATGTCATTCCTCGCGTTTTATATACAACATCGAGACCTACAATTTGACAGAAGCGAAATAACGATCATACCATGTCATTCTCTTGTGAAGACGAATCTGTAAATTTTACTTTAACTAAACGTACAAAATATCACAGGTAAACGAAAATTAATTTATTTTTTTGTGACAAAACATTAAGCATCTCTTTTTAAGATTAGTTTAAAAACAGAAAATGACTTCAGATTATTTTATCGCCTATAACTTTGTTGCCATAAAGTATTATTGGATTGAAACAAATTATAGCGATAAACATGTTAAATTCGAATAGATTTACCACTAAACACGAAATCACTTTTTTAAACTTCTTGGCGCACGTTTCGCTAACCATGTCAGCATCATCAAGAGATAATTTAATCTAATTCTAAAACTAAATAATGTTTCATTTATATGATAATCCCACTGACACCCTACTCTAATTTCGTATGGTTAAGATATGTGGATGACTTTTTTGCAATGTTCGATACAAAAAATGGAAACTTAGATATATTTTTTTTTATTTAATTTAAGTCATGTCAACGCTCTAGGCGTTATTAAGTGATCCAACACCGACAAACACATACACACACAAACATCCATGCCCACACCAGGATTCGAACCCGGGACCATTGCGGACGACCAGACCACCACGGTCAGCTTAGATAATTTTATTAATAACTTAAATAGTAAATCCCAAAACATAGTATTCATGCATAAACTCGAAAACAACGATAGTTTACCTTTTCTGGATATTTTAGTCAGTAGAAACAACAAAAATAGTTAGATTTTGATATTTTTAGAAAAAAAACCACCATTTCGAGATACATTCCTAACGATTCGAATCATAGCTTCCAAAATAAAATGGCTAGTTTAAATTTTATGGTAAATAGATTAATCAATTTTCCTTTAAGCAAAGATAACACTGGGGAGCAGCAATTTTGTTGACTTGGATCTGTGACTTGTTTTTGACTAATTTTTCATCTCTGAATTCAAAAATATGCAGTTTTTCTCTGTCACATCAAGTTCTTAAGCTACAGCATACCCCTCATTTTATCTTAAAAGTGTACTTACGAAAGGAAATAAGGTGAGATCTGACCAAATAGATTAGAATATTTTATTCATACAGAGGTTAACATATTAAAAGTTAAATGGTGTTTATACAAAAAATAAATAAAAGATATTATGGTAAAAATGTCTTCTTATAGCTTTTCATGGAGTGTTCAGTTTGTGGACATTCTCGCTTGATGCTCCAACAGTAGTCAGCCATCATATTGACATCCCATCTACCTTGATACCGCGCTTCCATAACCTTTAGATCTTGGTGGAATCGCTCGTCCTGTTCATCACTAACAGCACCAAGATTTCCTGGGAACTTAGCAAGATGACTATGTAACAAATGCAGTTTGATGTCCATGTTGCAAGCAAGCTTTTTAAAGCTCTCCAAGAGTTGTTGAACAATTTCGATGTAATTCGGGGCTCGTGTATTTCCAAGAAAGTCTTTAACAATATGTTTAAAAGCCAACCAGGCATTCCTTTGAAGTTCGGTCATTGTTTCAGTGAAATTTTCATCTTTAACGAGTTGCCGAATCTGTGGACCATCAAATACACCAGCCTTTATCTTTTCATATGACAGGCTAGGGAATGCCGAAATGATATACTTAAAGCAGTCTCCTTCAATTGACAAAGCCTTAACAAATTACTTCATGAGACCTAATTTTATATGCAAAGGCGGAAATACAATGTTTTTTCTGTCGACAAGTGGCTGATTTAAAATGTTTGGATCACCAGGTCTTAGGTCAGATCTTGGCGGCCAGTTCGATTGCACCCAATGCTTCTCACGAGCTCTGCTGTCCCACATGCACAAAAACAGGGATACTTGGTATACCCGCATTACTGGCCAAGAAGGAAACAGACCATTTTAAGGTCAACACATATGATCCATTGGTGCATGTTATATTGCAACAAGTCAATGACTTTCTTTATGTCGCCATATTCTTCACGCAAAGAAACTGAATGACCTATTGGGACTGAACCGTATAAATTTCCATTATGTAGGAGAACACACTTCAAGCTACGCTTTGAGCTATCTAGAAACAATCGTCATTCAGTTGCGTTATAGTTAGAAATGGCCAATTTTTTCATTAAACCTTCTACGTTCTGGCAATATACAAATCCGTCATTATTTCTGAAGTACTGCCTAAATTCATTTTCTCCGGATCGATAGTAAGTGACTTTAGCTCCTTTGTCGAGCAAATTTTTTTCGTGCAGTCTTGATGCTAATAATTCCGATGCTTTTTTGGATAGTCCCAAATCTCGTGCTAAATCGATTAATTCATGTTGATTGAATCTTTTATGAATAGAATCATTGGAAACTTTGAATTCTTCGTCAGTGGAGTCACTTGGATCTTGAATCACTTGATTCACATTCTTGAATTTCTAAAGAAGGTAATTCTTGAAAAACTGACACTGGAATTTCAGCTGAATGAGGCACAGGGCGTATAGGTGACGGTAAACTAGGGTACTCAATTTTATTTTTGTTTTTCTTGTTGAATCCTGATGTTTTCACTATGCAAAAGTAGCAATCACTTAAGTGATCTTTGGGCTCTCGCCAAACCATTGGTATACCAAACGAAAGTTTATTACGTGTTCTCTTCGTCCACATTCGTAAACTCTCTACACACTGCTTGCACACTTTATAAGGGGCCCATGATTTATCTTGGTCACCTATTTTCACTCCGTCCGTTGAATGGGGATGGTAAAACTGCCACATATATAACAAAATGAATCAGGGCTGTTTAAGCACTTACGACCAGAACTACCAGAGGCAGACATAACGAAAATCTGTAGTTGTGTTTGTATACTTTGACTTCACTATATCAGACCGACACAGACCCACGTACTTTAGCATCTCATACGTAACTGACCGAACTAGTTTTGGATGACGCAAAGTCACTCACGCCCCCACTCCTAGATCGAAGAAGATTTGCCGGTAGGAGAGCAATAGTTACTTCTGTGATTCGCCAAGCTTAGTCGGATGCGCAACAACTGTAGAGAAAAAACTTGACGTGATAGAAAAAAACTAAATAAAGTTTTGGAATTAACATGTCAATTTACGTATAAAACAGCTTAAATATCGAACTCAACAGAACTTATTTTTCAAATTGTTCCCCAGTGTAATTATAACAAAGAATAATAATTATTTAGGGAGGTATCCGAAGTGAACGGTTATAATAAAAACATTGTGGATAAATTAATTAAAAAACATAAGTTCAGAAAGTTATTGAAAGAATCTTCGACTTTTCAAAAGGATCAGAACAAAAATAAATTCATGGTAATACCGTGTGATGCCCAATTAACACGAGAGCTAGACAAAAATTTAAAAAAAAATGGACATTAAGGTTGTGTACAAACCATATAGTAAATTAAGAGAAATCCTGAGTAATCTAAAAGATAAAGCAGATCAACATAAAAAGTCGGAGATTTACGAAATTAGTTGTTCAAAATTGTGATCAAAGATATATTGGGTAAACAAAAAGATCCATATTAACGAGATATAAAAGAAAATATTGCCCACATTAGATATGGAAGAAATGAAAAATATTGTGTTGCCTAATATGCAATTAATTTAAGACTGGTTAAAAGTGTAAATAATAATAGGGCTTTGGATGCATTTTCATATGCATCCATTTTCATATGCATTCAAATAGAAAAATGTAAGAAATCATGAACCGGGATAAAGAACCTATTCCGTTCAGTCAATTTTTTCAATTATTAATGTAAGACTCAGTAAACTTCACGGTTCATAATTTTTACAAGCTTCATTAGGTAGGATTATCATATAAATAAAACATTGTTCAGTTTTAGAATCAGATTACATCATCTCCTGATGATGCTAACTAGATTTGGTGTTTAGTGGTAAATCTCTTCGAGTTTAGAGTTTCACACCGAGGATTCCAATAGAAGAATTAATAAACATGTTATTATTAATCATAATCTCTCCTTAGAATATAGTTGTTGACGTTTTATGATGGTATATTGTTTCTGGTGATTCCTTTATTAAGAGGGTATTCCAGTCTAGAAATTTGAAAACATCGATTTTTTTTTATTGCGATAGTTTAGATATTCAAGAATATCTCCCTAATAGGATTTTTCAAAATTTGAATTATTTTTAAAGTTATAATCATTTTAGTGACTTAGCACCAGACCGGTTTGGACGGAGCGGCTGTAACAATAGGCGACTGCAGGCTGCAGCTACCTGAAGATGAATAACTATCTGTCCTTTTTTTCATTATATGCTGAAAATCAGCAAAATGCAGTAGAAGAAGGCCCGATGTATGGAGCTGGGACGGCTGATTAAGAGAATGTAACTTATGTGCACGCATCTATCAGTTACACTGCCTGGCGTAAAACTTTAAACGCGTTTTTCTCGAAGCTACTTTTTTCGATGCGGTTGACATAATACTAGTCAACCGCAAGTTCTAGTCGACCGATTTACTTAAAATTTGGCATGAATATTCTTTATATATTTCTCTGTCGTACGAACCAATAATAACTTTAAATTTTATATTTTTAATATTTTTAAAAATTTAGGTAAGTTAAAAAAGTAGTGGGAAAATCAATCTCAATTTTTGTGGTTCATACGATACTGGCATTTATACTGATACAAAATTATCCATAATTTTATTTTTCAAATGACCAGGAGGGTTTGATATCATGACGACCGGGACACGGCTTTTTTCCCCCCCTCTACTTCAACGACGCATAACTTTTATATATTTTTTTTTATTTTTTTATGTACTCTCAAAATATGAATAAATAAGCCTTAAAAAAATGGATAGTAAAAATATCAATTGGTTTTTTTTATGAATCCATAAAAAACGCACGAAATTCGGGCTTCTAGACTAGAATACGCCCTTAATGTCCAGCAGTAATCAGAAAGAAGACTGGGGCTTGGGGACTCAAATGGTTGGTAATGGGATAGGATAAGGATTTTTTTTCATGCTCCGCGTAAAAATTACCCAATCCTTCAGTCACCAAAAAAAATTCCTTGTTTTTGAATGTTTTTAACATTATTCACGAGCCCACTGTACAATTTTTCATGTATAATGGGGCCTGGGTTTCAGACAGTTACTGTCATGAACCATCGGATGGCATGAGTTGCATTTCAGTGCTACTTACAATCCACTTGGCCAATAAATATAGTCAGGACTATAGTCAATCCTTCAGTTGCTTTCGAAAGTTCAACTCGAGCCCGACTGATGACGACTTAAGGTCAGAGACCGGTCTCGGAAAATGTTTGTTGACATTTGATGACGACTAAAGAATTGGGCAAGTTTTAAGTGGAGCACGGAAAAAATCCTTGTTTCTTGAAAATTTTTAATATTTGCATGAATAATGATGCTAATGGAATGAGGAAAAAATATATTAATTAGCGGAACAAAACTTGTCTTAAATAAAAATACGATTGTATCTATTTTGTTCATATTATTTAAATTTGTATTTATTTAAGCAAAATAAAGTTAAGACGAAAATAACATCAATCTGTCCATAACAGCAAAACAAATAAAAAAGATTTCTATGCAACACCACAACCGTGACCTGTGTGATACATTTTCTTAAACAAAGTTGGCGAATAATTGAAATTTCCCCAAGCCCTCGACCACTGACCAAAAGACTAATTGTTATTCCAAGGAGATACTTAAACTTTATTGGATTTAACCAAGAGTTAAACGACGTTAAATTAAACTACATAGTTCGATGGAGGCGAACAGGCTAAAGGAAAGAAGAAGTCTGCAAGGCACAAGTTCGAAACCAAAGTTAAACTTAATTTTGCTTTTTTTGTGAACAAAATGTATTGATCTTGTAGTAGTTTTCGATAATATTAATTCGCAAATACTTAAGATTGTAGAGGTTTATTATGTATGTTATTGATGTTATCCAACTTTTGGTAACAACTTTTGTTTTAAATAAAACACTCATATCGTTAACTTTTTGTAGATATATTTGTTCCAATCGTTGGTTGGTCTTTACAAATACACACAAAACACAATATCAGTTAGAGAACCTGTGCCCCAATAAGATGCACCGTTTTCAAGTAAATCGCTTTTCTGTGCGAAAATGGTTCCGAAAAATCTTTCGCAGGATTAAAAGATCAAGAGAAGGGAAACATGTATTAACTTTTTATCGCAGATTAAAAACTAACCCTCATTTTCTCAGAGGTGTCATTACTAGTGGCGCGCTTTGGGTTGAAGAATTACAGCTCCAGGGCCAAGAATAGCCATACTCCAACCTCACAACTGCCAAAAAAATCCAGAATGAGCAAATGAAAGACCAACATAGGTGTGTAACATCTAGGTATTGTTGCCTTATTGGAAAGAGTCTAAAGAATTCTAACACTACATATATACGCCGTTGCAGAAAACCGATCTTTTCTTGTTGTGAACCCTGAGGAGTAGGCAGATTGAGCCTCAGGGTAATTCAACTAAATTCTCTTGATAATAGCTTCAAAGCGGAAACCGAAACGTTAAAACACGGTTCTACCCGAAAACCTAGTTATATATATATATATATATATATATATATATATATATATATATATATATATATATATATATATATATATATATATATATATATATATATATATATATATATATATATATATATATATATATATATATATATTATTACTATTCCTGGTGGACCACGCGAAGTACAATTAAAGGCGTTTGTTGTTGTTAGCCTTCCTTTGTGCCCATACTGATTTCATTCTTTCGCTGTGAGCTTGTTTCCTTTCGTCAGACCAAGTTGTTCCAGTCTTCCTACATTTTTTCTCTTTGGCCAACCTTCCAAACGTTAACCTAATATATATATATATATATATATATATATATATATATATATATATATATATATATATATATATATATATATATATATATATATATATATATATATATATATATTTTTTTTTTTTTTCTCAAGTAGCTGTTCGTTAGAAGTTTTCGTTCGTTAAATAGTCTGCATGTTCATCTGAACATTCGTCCACATTCACCATTTGTATAAAACAAATTTAGAAAATCAGTATTGGAATATTCTTCATTATCCATTATAAACTATACTTGAAAACATTAACAAAATCACCAAAACTGTAAGTAGCAAAACTTAAGAATTTGTGAGCTGACACTACTTTGACATAATATCAACATTGTTTCAATTCCTGTCAAAATCAAGACCTACTAGATAGGACTTTTGGAGTTTCATCGGCTTTTCGGATTAACAAGAAAACTGTTGGAAATAGGTATAGGGAAAGTTATAGCGAATCGATGCAGAATCAAATTCTGCATCCAACCATCCAATAATATACAGAGTGTTACATTTGAAAAAACCAACTTTTTCTACTTTGAATATAATGGAATTAGTCATCAAATTTTGGAGACCATGTATGCTATAAGTTAATTGTCAATGTGGATTTCGAAAGTATCACAAGCACCAGCTTAGCACCAGTCGAAAATGGGTGAAAGATGCAGTGTTGAAAATAAGGTTATATCATTCAAAATTTGCAAAAAATTCAAGATATTTAAAAAACCAATCAAAATAGGTATAGGGGATACCTGATGAAACTCATCGTGAAATTTTCAGGGATCCAAAAATGAAATAATATATCGAATGTTCCGTTTAAAATAAGGAAGTTTCTGGCGACTTCTGGGATAACCGGAAGTGCTATGACCTTGAAAATAAAATGAAAGAGAATCTTATATAATGCTGAAGTCCAAAAATTCAAAATTCTAAGTTGTTTTCTAAGCACAAAAACTTCTAACGAACGGCTACCGTGAGAAACCCGGTATATTTATATATGGTTAAAATTACGAATTACTTTAACTTACACCCTGTATATTTCACAGTCATCAACAAACATATGACCAATAGAAGAGATGATTTAATACAGAAAACTTGGCTGGTTAGAACACATACGCAAATGAAGGACGATCAGTTAGCAAAAGAATATTTAAGTCAAGAACACAAAAAAACAGTAAGATAGATAAGAAGTATCGATCAAGCATAAACTAGGTTAGATAGATCGACCAAGCATAAAATGGGAAGCACGACAACAAAAATTTAATGTGAAAAATATGAAAAAGAAAATTACACAATCGCAACACCGCAAATCATAAAGAACAATACTATCACGTAAATAGCCAATGTCAGATTAACAGCTTTTTGATCAACCACAAATATGATCTTTCCAACAAAAAAAACACAAAACAATATAAAGCTACTTTTATGTATAAAAGTATTACACCCAATTGTGTCTTATGAAGCTCAAAAATAAAACATATACCTTTTTTCTGTATATAATATTGTTCATCTACGAAACCCCATTACTCCCGTAAATCCTTAGCAGTAAGAAAAACCCCCCCATATCAGCTCGAAAAATGCGATAAAAATAGAGACTAAAGGTTAGATTTATTGCGAGTGAGATGCAGCGATATACCTGTGAGAACAATCTCGTGTAACAAAAACGTAATAGACGTCATATTTTCCCAACCAGATACACTGAGGAAATAAATGAGATATTTGGGAATGTGTAGATGGGAAACCAGGCAATGGGCGATAATTAAACTAAATCCAATGTTTGACAAATTTCTTTTGGGTTTATAAGAAAACATAATTTATTCTATACTAGCAGAACCCGGCAGACGTTGCCATGTCAGTGTATATGTATTTAACTCCATATATGTAAAATAGATGGTCTGTATGTAAGGAAAAATCTATAAAGCGTTGTAGAAAATTGTTGAAAAATGAAAGATAACTGGTATTGATAAGATTCTATTATTATTATTAGTTATAAAGTGATGATAAATTATATGCATTTTTTTATTAATAATTTAAGTGAACGAAAAATATTTTTAACTAACTCCATTCGCTATCTAATCAAGCCAATTTATAGTAATTCAAACTAATATTAACATCTAGTGCAACGCAAGTGGATAAAAAATATTTTTGGTTTTCTGATTCGGTGTAAAGATGTACAAAGTTTTTGGAGTTCTTACTCTGGAGCAAGCAACATATAAACTTTTTGATGTTTAACGAATCCAGATCGTTCGATTACATGTCGAGAGCTTTGTCCAGTTAAGCTACCCGCTCTATACAAATTTCCTTTCACTTTTATCTATATCCATTGAGCCACATTGTCTTTCGTACGGTAGCATTTTTAAATTTAAATACTGTAAGCAGGGAAACAGGTAGTTAATGTGTAGAAATTGATATATATGTATACCAAATTTCATAGCGATCGGTTATACGGTCTAGAAGTTGGAGTTTATCAATCTCATATATACCAACATCTATATATATATATATATATATATATATATATATATATATATATATATATATATATATATATATATATATATATATATACGAGACACCAAATTCTCGCCAACAACCACAATGACAACTTCAATTCAACCACAATTCAATGTCGGTGCATTATTAAAACGTTTTTGATGTTCGCCTGCTGGTTTATTCTCTGCTTTGATCACTATTTTGTGGTCATCCATGTGTTTCGACGCCTTATTGGTGGCATTTTTCCAAAGACATCAAAATAATCTTTTCAACACACCACCGATAACACAATATTCATTTTCGTTAAACCAAGAAAATATAATGAAATCCCTTCGCAAAATGTCACACTTCTTTTTTTAATGACTTGGTTACAAGACCTTTCAGCCATGCACTTGTTTTTTTTTTGTTATGAAAATATGTGACAGCAAAACTCTCAAACTGTGCCTCATTGGACATAAAACATCAAAACGTCAAAATTTAACATAAAGATTTTTTTATATAAAAATACTATCCAAATTTCAGACTTTTTCCGTGGATTTTCCAAAAATTTTCTTCTATCAAGCATCATCTCACTTTCATCAAGTGAATCTCCGTCATACACATAGCAATTGATTTTTATTTATATAGATATAAATTTAATTTTATATAGGGTAATTAGTTTTTTGGTTGAAGAGAGTAAAATCAGTAACCTTCGGTTTGCAGACGACACCTCACTCATGGCAGGTACTGTACAAGAGATTACCGAAATAACAAAACGTCTGCATTATGAGAGTCAAAGGCTGGGTCTGGAAATTAATGGGGAAAAGACAAAATGAATGGTCATCAATAGAGGGTAAGATGTGCAATTGAATTCGCAGTTAAATATCCAAAAGGCCAACCATAATGTACTGAACACAGCAGGCTATGAGTCACATATACATTGTAAACAGTGTTGCTGCTATTAGGTTTCAAAGTTCTGACACTCTTATTGAAAAACTCTTTAGTTTGTTAAACAGTGCAGTCTTTACGATGTTAACGAAGTTTCTAAATAATTTACGATCCCTGGCTAGGTTCACTACTTCCTGCCATGTTTTGCCTATTCTTTGAATTGTTTTTATTCCGTGTCCACTCCTTATTCCATGTCTTACGCGGCATTCCCCTTTTGTTCTTTCCTATCGGTCTAACTTCCCAAACTCTCTTGGTTTTTCTGCCTTGGTGCATTTTGTTTAGATGGCCGAACCATCTCAGTTTTTTCTCTTCTATTTTTTTTATGAGTGCTGGTATTTCCAGGTTTTCTCTGACTATGTTATTTCTGACCTTATCTATTATTTTTATTCCCTTTACCTTTCGGAGGTATCTCATTTTTGCTTGTACTCTACTCTTTTGTCGTTCATTCAGGACCCGATTTTCGCATCCTTATGTTAGTATAGGGATATATATCGTTTTATATATTGATATTTTTTTTGATATTTGTTTATTGTTTAAGAAGCCTCTGTTAAGTGATTAGAACAACATCCCCGCTTTCGTCAGTCTGTTGTTCAGTTCTTCATCCTGGTTTCCTCTACTATTGATAAGTTATTTATCAATTTCATGATATGTATTTTGTTTACACTGATGTCGCTACTTCGTTCCATACTACTATATTGAATTTTAATTTTTCCTCAGATTCTGCCATGAGAAGTATATCACCAGCAAATATACACATTTCTACATTAATTGATTTCATCTTTGGCCATCCCACATAGTATTTCTTAAATGTATTTTTACATATTTTGATTATTTCGTCTATTGTGTTTATAAACAGTAGCGGACTGAGACCTCCTCCTTGTCTCACTCTTTCCATTGTAGTAAAATGAGCAGATACTCTATTGTGCGATCTAATTTGGTTTGTTGTGGTTTGGTACATGCTTTTGGTGGCTGCGATAAGACTACTCCGGCCGTGAGTCAAATTTAAATTAACTTCAAGCTTGTGTACAATGCTCATGGTTTACTTTGCCATAAGAAGAAAGATTATCTAATCCGACACATTACTAGTAGAGTTATGTGGTTTTATAATAGCTGTGGTGAAAGTACTCTTTTTTTTTCATCGGATCATCATGGTATTACACAAAAATACAACATTTTCAATACATTTTGTAAGAGTAAAATGTGTATAGTAAATATAGTAATGTTCGTAAACTTTCGTTTAGAAATCAAAACTTATATTTTAACGGTATAAAATGAGAAATAATTAGAAATAAATTGTCTAGAAACAAAATAAGTTATTTTCGGACCTATCGAAGCACGAAATCTGCTCGAAATTCCGCAGAAGAAAACAATTTTCGGCCGCAACGATATATTAATTTTTGCCGCTGTATACACCGGCAATTTGGCCTATATATTTCCACATCTTTTTCCCCCCACGTTTTCCGTTTTCCCTCGTTATGGCCTCTTAAACAAGAAGCATTTATGTGTAAATACGACAAGGGTGATTTATACTTTCGATATTTTTTTTCGCTCAATAAGTTGTAAAATTTGATGACGAGGAAAACGGTTTATTATATATATATATATATATATATATATATATATATATATATATATATATATATATATATATATATATATATATATATATATATATATATATATATATATTAAACTTTGAATTTATTACGTAAAGTTCTAATCAGTAATCACAGAATTAAAATGCCATTAACTTAAGACAAAAAATAGAAATAATCTGCTTGTTTGGTTATTTTGCTCGTAGTGGGCGAGAAGTTTCTGCAGAGGTTAACATGAGACATGTTAATAACGTTCTCACATTTTATGGAAAAACAGCCGCTTCAAATGTTGTTTTTAATAAAACTGGCAGTGTTATTAAAATCCATCAAAAGGTCAACCTCGTCGAATACACCCGTATCCTGAAGATAACGATATATTGATGTCAAATCAAGCAAATCAATGTATGAGCCTTCAAGATTTATCGTCTCAACTGAATATTAGCAAGGATAAAATCAGATGTTTGGTTCGTCACAAAATCAAGCGCTATAAATCGCCCTATAGCCGTACATACATTGAAAGAGGGCGGTGATAATAATAGATAGACAATTGTTATTGGGCTCAAAGTGATTTTTTTAGTCACAGACATTTCCTAAAGGAGATTATGTATACTGACGAGGCTACATTACACCACTAATGGGGTTGTATCGCCTCAAAATTGTAGATACTGGGCCAGAATCCTCACTAAGTTATAAAGTGTAAAGGCCAATATTCCCAGAAAGTCATTGTCTGGTGTGGGATTTTAGGAAACCGAATAATTGGTAACTTAACTTCTTCGATGAGGAATTTTGGAATGCAATCTTCCTCTTAATGTGCGACAGGATATGTATGTGCAGCTAGATGGTACATCTATCCACAATGTAAGGATTGTTCGTCAGTGGTTGAACCAAAAATTTCCTATGCCCTGGATAGGAAGAAACAGTCCTTTTAAACTATGGCCTCCGAGGTCTCCCAATATACACCCCTCGATTTTTGTTTTTTGGGAATGGTAAAAAGTAAACTTTATAAAACAGGGCCCAGAAATCGATATGAACTTTGTGCCAGAATAAGGCAAGCCTGTCAAGAAATCAGCATCCCGGAATTCATCATCATCTTTAACCCGTATCAATACACTGCAGGATGAAGGCCTCTTCGGCATGCTTCCAACTCTCGCGGTCCTGAACTTTCCTCTGCCATTCGGGTCCAATATACTTAATAATATCATCAGTCCATTGTGTTTTCGGTGTTCTCCGTGGACATTTGCGATTAAGCGGTATCCAGTCCAGGACCGCCCTGGTCCATCTTTCGCCCCATCGCCTCGCTACATGGCCTGCCCACTTCCATTTCAATTGCTTTATTCTTCCAATGATGTCACTCACTTTCGTTTGTTTTCTGATCTATGTGGTCATGGATCTGTGGACGAGATAGGTATTTCTATCCACTCTAGTAATGCCAAGCATACATCTTTCCATTCCCCTCTGTGCTACTCGGAGTTTTTGAACTGACTGTGATGTGAGTGTCCAGGTCTCATTTCCTTATGTCATAACAGGCAGGACACACTGATCAAAGACTTTTCTTTTGAGGCAAAGTGGTAGTTTGTCTCTTAAAGACTATGTTGAGCCTGCCAACATCTCCACAGTTATACTATCCTTTCCTGGAGCCTTGCCATTTTTCATCGAGTCTGTAGCCTTTGTCACTTCCTCCACCAGGATATCCGGCACTTGTTCTTCAGTGGGCATTGCTGTTCTTGCTTGATTCTGGTCCTCATATAACTTTGAATAAAATCTTCAGACAACCTCTAACATTTCCGTCTGTACTATCCTCACGCATTAAGGCAAACATTTACGTCGTTTTCTTTCTTAGCTTCTGCTTAGCTTTGTTAATTCCCCTGTTTTCTTCCAGAGTTTTTTACACTAGCTGCATCTTGAATCGGCGCGTTTCTTCTCGAATACGTTTTCTTATAGTTTTGCAAAGCTCAACGTACTCGACCCTGCCAAAAGGACTGTCTGCATTCTTCATTGTCCGGCGTTTTTTCATTAAATTAATGGTCTCATTGGAAATTTTTGGCTCTTTGAAACATTTATCTTCTGGTGCTATTGAAGCCGCCGTTTTAAGCACATTGTTGACGATTTCTTCATATTGGTCTATAATTTTTCATCTCCTCCAGGTCTAGTAACACAGCAAAGCGATTCGTCAAAGCAATTTCAAAATCTCTGCCCCCTCCAGCAGCTTCCCAGAATCCACTTTACCCCTTTTTGATCTTATCATTCTTTCGCGCTCTTTTTGGCAGTTTATCCTAATCTTTGCTCGTACCATTCGGTGGTCACTTCCCACATTAAAATGGTTAAGGGCAGTACAATCGTAAAATATTGCTTTATCGTTTGACATGATGTAATGAATTTCACTTGTAAGTCCAGATGGACTTTTCCATGTCCATTTTCTGTTGACCTCTTTCTTATAAAACAAATTCATAACATACATTTCTTGTCCTTCAGCAAAGTCAACCAGCCTGTCACCTCTATTGTCCCGCTCACCATTTCCATATGGGCCAGTTGCATTTTCACCAGTTCTTGCTTTTCCGATTCTGGCATTAAAGTCGCCCATCAGGATTGTATACCTACACTTTTCTTTGTCTAATAGTTGGGCCACATCATAAAATTCCTCAATTTCCTCATCTCTATGGCTTATAGTTGGTGCATAAGCTTGGACGATTTGAGGCTTAAACTTTTTATTCAGCTGAATGACGCATTAGGCTAATCTGTCAGATATACTTTCAAATATGACTACACTGTCTTTCAGCTTTCGATTGATGAGAAATCCAATTCCACCACATCGTCCATTCTCCGTACCTCGGGTGTAGAGTACATGACCAGTTGGTTCTAGTTTGACTAACTGTTCGCCCTTTCTTCGTGTTTCACAGAGCCCAATAATATATATATATATATATATATATTTAACTACAAAATTAAATTATATTGGTTCTATGAATGAAAAACCATAGGTTGTAATGGGGTTTTCTATAAGGTAATCTTTAAACAACAATGTTTCTCGCAATGTCCCACTAAAAACTTTCACATTACCGGATGACCAATGCCACGAATGTAACATAAATCAATATGAGGGCAGAATTCGAACGTACCCCAAGGTATTATAGCGAATTGACTCGGTAGTGTCGATACGATATAATTTCCGCTATGTCCATTGAAAATTTATTGGTTCGCACAATGACTAAATTTAGTTGTTCGTTCGAACTGTGGGTCCGGCACCGGGATTCTACATTGTTAAACCGGACGATCAGCCATGAGAAATTAGAACAGAGAATAATTATGCTTATTCTGGAAACTAAATTACACATATAACCAATCGAGTTCTTAATTCATGGTCTGTACAAAATAACAGATACAAGAGGAAACATTGATCGTTTTTGTCACTGTATGTAATATATTTTTTATTTACATAATCCTCAGTAATGTCTTTGCATATATTTAAAACATTTCACATGTTTATATTAAATAAATATTAGATTGTGAAAATATGTCGTCTCTGTAACCGAGCCCTGTAACAAAAAAAACTATACCTCTTATACTTATACCTATACCAATAATTAGCTTATCATTTTCAGATTTAGGACTTTAAAATATTTGATCTACACTTATTTTCATCAATGTTAGCTCAAAAAAATTTAAATTTGTTGATGGATTCACCACGTAAACAAAAGACTTATGCCCCTTCTGCTCGCGATTCATAACGTACAAATAGCATTTGTTTAAGTGGAAGAGTAAATAACACCCGCCTAACGTAAAGTAGTAATATAAATAAAAAGGCAAAAATATTTACGTGTATTGAGAATGAAGCTGATAAAAGAGAAGAGCTACCATGGTCACCGTAGCTAAGATAGTACCTTCCGAAAAAACTCAAAAGAAAAATTAGGGACCAATTAAAAATAAGTGACGGAAACTCATGTAACGAACCAGGCACAAATTTCAATGCATGCAGAGGAAGCTGTAAAATATCTCCTGGTAAAAAGAGGACACAATACAAGACACAATGTGCAGGTTGTCTAAGAAATATTACACTGAAGAAGAGACTGATGATGAAGAAAATTAAACCTAAGATAACGAATTAAATACGTGTAGATAATAAAAATTATTTGCTAGTGTTTCATTGATCTCATTATCAAACTTGTTAATTTTATAAATTTGATTTTATTTTACGTTTAAGTAAAAGTTATGCTGCTAAAATGTTTGTAGAAAATGAATTTAATTAGTGAAAATGGCCTAGACTTTTCAGAAGATGACAATATTGGAGATTCAACATTTGTCTTACAACGAAATAAGCGCGAAAGCCCCAGAGGTACCACCTGACTTAGAAAATGAATTCCAGGTTGCCAGAGCCTCGGCAATCAATTTTTAATCCAACACCACTGCAGAGTATTCCAGTAGCACTATTCCGACCGTAGCTTACCCTGGTACTAGTTCTGCAACGGCTCCAAGTGCATTTAATCCTGTACCAAAGACCAATATCACATAGAAAACGAAAAGCCTAAACCTGAATAACAACCAACTAGGTTTTCGTGGATCTGAATCTTTACCACCAAAAATATTATGTTTGGATACTCTTTTCCAGGTATTTTACTTACCTTATACGAGATCAGGCTAATTTATACTCTGTACAAAGAGATGTTAGTAAACCTATAAATGTAACAAGTCAGAAAATCTGCCAATTTATTGGTATCGTATATTATGTCAATAGTTCCCATGCCTAATGTGAAAATGTACTGATCTGAAAATATTGGCTTCGCTCCGATAAAAGAGACAATGCCGTCGAAACGATTTGAACTACTCAGACAATCATTGCATTTCAATGATACTAGTCAAATGTTACCCTATGACCATATCTAATCTGATCGATTATTCAAAATCCGGCCTTTAATTGAGAAACTCAATCACAATCAAGGACATTTGATGAACAAATGTGTTTCACAAAAACTCTAAGTGTATTGAAACTATATTTAACCGAAAAACCACATAAATAGGGGTACAAACTGTTTGTAATATGTGGTGTAACTGGATATGCTTACAAATTCGAAGTTTACAGTGGACAGAAGAATAGATACGCAGACGACGAGCCAGTGTTAAGTACATCATCTAATGTGGTAGTACGTCTTGCCCGCGATGTGCCCAGCAATCAGAACTACCGGCTGTTCTTCGATAATTATTACACCTTGTTACCGCTTATTGAATACTTATCCAGCTGTGGCATTTTAGCTTTAGGCACTATAAGGAAAAACCATATTCCCAACTGCAGACTGCCAGATAAGAAAAAGTTCAACATAAAACCGTGCAGTACATCCATAGAACAGGCCGGTAATTGCAATGGAGTTGACGTAGCTGTGGTGACTTGGAGGGACAATACAATTCTCACTCTTGCATCCAACTTTGGAGGAAAGCATCATATTTCTGAAGTAAGAAAATACGAAAAGCCCCGAAAATAATATATTTCCATTGAACATCCCTTCATTCTAGCAGAATATATTTTCTATTATATTGTGTCATGGGTCACTACAAAATACGACTTCGCGGTAAACGCTGGTATCTACGACTTGTTTATCATTTTTTGGACATGACTATGTGTAAATCATGGCTCTAAGCAGAAGAATAAACGCCGAGAACGGAAGTTCCAATAAAATTCAAAACTCTGCTGAATTCAGAGTAGCTATAGCTGAGACTTTCTGCAAATATATGGTAGCGAATCGTATAAGATGAAGAAGAAAAGTCCAGCTCAACATGTTCCACCGAAAGATGTTAGGTTGGACTGACACGGGCACTGGCCTATTTAGACAAATAAACGAATATCGTATAAGTTTCCGGATAGCAGTGGGTATACGCAAACTGAACGCGAAAAATGTGGAGTTACCACATGTTTTAATAAATTAAACAACTGCTTTAAAAAAATCACTGTTCCTAACTATATTATGATATATAATTACGTTTTGCCATAATAATAATAATAATAAGAACTAATAAGTGATAATAAATATTTTTAAAAAGCAATTTTATAAACACAAACCGTTAACCGTTAACAAAACCCTATTTACTACTTAATATCGGTACAGCACATGAATACTTTTTCATGTCATTTTCAGTAGGAAAAACCCTATACCTAATAAATTTGATTTTTTTAACTTATGCGAAAAGCGTACAGTCTCTAGCGTCGTCCCTGTGCGTCCCTGACGTCTTATTATTCGACGTTGGGGCGAAAAGCACGCGCTTTGCATATACATGGCGCCATAGATCCGTTTCTTCGCCGATCTATACTAGCGATTTCCTTGTATGATTACTTGTAAAGTCCCTCGCGTGTTTTTGTGCTAATCCACCCTTAACTTTGCATGAATTTTGATGAAGACGCAAAATGAGCACCTCGATTTAGTGATGTTGCCAACATGTCGTCGACGGCGAAATAACGAAAACTTATGACGTGCCAAACATGAGCAAAATTTTTCATCAATCGGGTTACAGGAAACTGTATATGCGAAAAAGTTTGAGTACGAATTATTTCACAAAGAAATATTTACAAAATTGGTAAAGAAAGATGTTTTTGTCATATTAAGCTCTAATGCCAAATCCAGTGAAATTGTTTAGTTTAATTTATTTAATCTGAACGAATGTTCATTTGTCGGAGCTAAAAGTTGAAATCAGATTAAACCTCTAAGGGATGAAGTATAATCCTTTATTTATAGACAAAAGAAAAAACGCAAAAACTTTTATTACACCTTAGTACAGGGGTTACCAACCTTTTCAATGTGTTGAGCTATTTTAATAATATTCAAATAGAGAGAGCTATATAAACTTGTATAAAATACAATAAACAAATCGAAAATATTTTCGTTTATAAAGATTACGAGTTCGACGTCTGAGGATTGCTTATAGCCGTGAGCTACCGCATTTGTATTTTTTACAAGCAACTGTATTTTTTTTAGAATACAGGGTGCGATAGTGCAAAGTGTGGCGTTGGCTTTAGATCAGTTCCCTCATCATCGATGGATGAATCACCGTTCACCTCAAGGCACTGAAGCACGAGCTGAAGCTTCATCTGTACTAATTTCTGGTTGATTTCTGGAAAAATAAAATTAAAATCCAACAAAATTAAATCTTTCCAATCTTTGGATTATTATTACATTTAACATTTATTATATTTTTAAGGATAATTATAACGCAAATACATATTAAATTAAAGTAGTAACTAATTATGAGATCAAGAATATTGCTAGATGATAAATAATCCCAAATTATTAATCATCTTTCTCTCTCAAAATTAATACATTCACATCTCTGTTTAAAGTAATTCTGTTAATATTATATTGTTTGGCTGCAGCATTTATATTATTTTTTTCCACGGCTTTTGCTGTATCACTTAATTATTAACCAGTAGCTAAACCTTTTGAGGTCTTTCTTTTATATGTACTCATCCTAAATTGTAATAATAATCATTAATCCAATTATCAATATAAGTAATTACAATTAGTAAACTTTGTACAGAATCATCACATGCACAAATTAATTGATGGTTATTAATTTAATAAAGAAAAATTTGATTTTTCACAATAAACCACTAGAAAATAAATAAGTCTATAATAAGTAAATATAATCTATTATCGAAAGAACAATAATTAAGTAATTTTTAAATACTTTCGTGGTCCATATTAAGTGTTTTTATACGAGTATAGTAGAAAAATTATGATGACCTGTAATATTTTTTACGCCGAAAAAAACAAAGCGTTCTCTTATTTTATCGGAGCACCGGACAGCAATTGACAGTCGAGGTATGTATTCCCCTCCCATAACCCCTTCTTTGTGCCATTTACACTTTTGTTGTAGATTGCTTAGTTTTCGAGATATTTCGATTACACAACTTGCACCTATGATCAATTAGCCCCGCTCTACTCTACTTTTTTGAAGACGGCTGGGGACGCGCAGTTACCCTCAATTCAGAGCGTTATGTGGAAATGTTTAACAATTTTTTGATACTTGAACTGCAAAACTTTGCTGGTTATAATCAAAGAACATGGTTTCAGCAGAATGGAGCAACGTCACACAGTTCCAACACGTCTCTGCCAAGAGTTCGTGAAATATTCCGAAACAAATTCATCTCTAGGAGAAGTGACTTAAATTGGCCTCCGCATAGTTCTGATTTTAGCCCTATGGACTTTTTCTTGTGGGGCTATCTAAAATCGAAAGTTTACGTCTATAAACCGGGTTCTTTGGTGCAGTTAAAAGAAAATATCCTACACGAAATGGCTGCCATTCCACAGATTATGTGCCGAGTCCTCGAAAGGAATGTTGCTGTACGTTTAGACGAGTGCCATGAGCGTGAAGGTTTACATTTGGATGACATAATTTTTAAAAAGTAATTACCTAAAATATGTATTTCAATAATTAATAAAGGTTCTTTTAATGGACCTCTCTTTAATTTTTATCGCCATATCAAAAAGAAACTTTCGTTTGGGGCACCTTGTATATCTTCAACCGGTATAGAAGAAACAACTCTAAATAATTTACTTCAAATTAAAATTATTGAACACTCTAAATGTACAAACTCAATAGACTCTCGTCTCCATTTCAATTTTACTTAATATATTCGCATATTAAGATTACTGAAGCGGAATTGGAGGAGGTATATAACAAACATGATAAATACATAATCCTCCCAAAAGTATAACGACTACTAAGCCGTGTATGTAACCAGGTTTCAGCTGCAACTGTATCGCCGGTGCTCTATTTACGAGCCTGGAGGGCTGGCTTATACCTTAAAGCATCTTATGCAGTTCTATGCAGCTTACATGAACCTGAAAATCGAGTTAAGCGCAGAATTATTGTTAATAGCCAGTTTTGGTGTGATGTTCGCGTTTAAGAACGTACTTTATATCACTTTCAGGATCATAACGCTTTCTGAACATATTTAAATTCGGAAAGAGATTTATGAAGGTGGCAAAAAAATGTAGAGTCGATAGTTATTCATGTTAATGCATATAATATTTAAATTGTTTGTGTTTTTGAACAGCAACATAGAATTAAAAATCCTCGGTCTGACAAAAAAAAATATTAGTTTTTTTGTTAATAGGTTGTTCCAATAGGTGCGTCGGAATTTCCTTGTTAAGGTAGTTCAGTCGGGACAATCGGAGTCATGGGTCTCAAGTCATCATCAGTTTATCCAGGGATCCTGTGCATTTGGTGGAACCAGATATATATATATATATATATATATATATATATATATATATATATATATATATATATATATATATATATATATATATATACATATATATATATGTAGTGTTAGATTTTCTTGGACTGCGTCCAATGAGTGCCTCTACATATATACGCCATCCGACGGGAGGTCGGCGAAAACATGGGTAGTTGGCTGTGGATAGGGGGGTCTCCCTATTCTTGATGGTTTGGTATATGTCGGCGCTATATATATATATATATATATATATATATATATATATATATATATATATATATATATATATATATATATATATATTTATATGAACACTTTTGTTGGTTGCTTGACCGGAAAGGAGCCCCACCTATCTCTTCAACTGGCTGACATATGGCGTATATATGTAGCGTTAGATTTTCTTGGACTGCGTCCAATGAGACAGCAGTAGCTGAGTGTCATCTCACACCTAACCGTTGGGTTCTACAATCTCATGTGGAACACATCCGAACGTCCGAAGGGAAGTCGGCGAAAACAAAAATTTCATCATCATCATTATCAACCCGTGACGATCCACTGCAGGATGAAGGCCTCTTCAGCATGCTTCTGGTTCTGGACTTTCCTCTGCCACTCGCGTCCGTCTAACGATGTCAGTAGTCCATCGTGCTTTCTCATTTTGTAATGCTAATCTTTCCATTGCCCTCTGTGCTAGGCGAAGTTTTTGAATAAATTGCGGTGTGAGTGTCCAGGGTTCACTTCAGAATTTCATAACGGGTAGGACGCACTGATGGAAGACTTTTATTTTCAGGCAAAGTGAGAGTTTGCTCTTAAACTCAATGTTGAATCTGCCAAATACCTGCCAGCCACATTTAACATGCCGTTTCATCTCCCGGGCGGTATACCCCTCCATTGAAAGCATGGGCCCAAGATATATAAAGTGGTCCACAATCTCCAAATCCCTTCCGAAAACTGAAATTCTTTTGTCCTCAGCTAATTTACTGAACATAACCTGACTCTTTTTCAGGTATATTTTTAAGCCAAATGGTTCGCAGCTCCTCTGGGTCTTGTGAAAGGAGAATGATATAATCTTTTACACCATTGATCTTTACACCATCCTAATCCCAATCCAGATTATGGAATTCTTCTTCAAGGAAGGCCGAGAAAAGAATAGGTGATATTGCGTCATCCTGCCTTACACCTCACTCTACACTTATTCCAACTTCAAGATCATCAAAGTGAATTATCGCTGTAGCTCCATCATATATGGATTCTAATAACTTTACCTATGCTTTATCTACTCCCTGGCTAAGCAATGCATCCATTATGGCCTGCTTTGAAGTCGTGTCAAATGCTTTTTTGTAGCCGATAACAACCAAGCACAGTGGCATGGTGTATTCGTGCCTTTCTATGGCCTGCTGTACCATTGTACTGAATCCACTTCGGAATCCTGCTTATTCTCTTGGTTGTGCGTCATTCAGTTTTTTAAATATTCTTTTAGGTATTATCTTAGTGAAAACTTTGTACATTACTGATAGGCTTATTGGACGGTAGATCTTTAAATCTTCCGTGTTCCTTTTTTATGTAAAAGGATCACTTTACATTTTACCATAAGTCAGGTCCTTTTTGTTCTTTGAGGCATTTTAAGTATAATTTTGTCAGTGCATATAGTAGCTGTACAATATAGTAGCTAACCCGATAGACGTTGTTCTGCCCTTTCCAGTAGGTGAATTTAATTATTATTGATATTATTTTTTTTTTGAAATAAATAATGAAAATGTTTAGTTCATTAACGCAATAACATAGAAATGATGTCCATATATCATATTGTGTAAATATGAATCATTTCATTTCATAAATATAGAATTTATTACTAACTTGACTACAGCGCAACCTATCGGATCCTAGCATAGCTATGAACCATCGTCTCGACAAAACAAATATATTATGGGAATATGACCTATGGTCAAGACGTTCAGACGTTACACGGTCACTAATAGACCTTCCAACGATATATATATATATATATATATATATATATATATATATATATATATATATATATATATATATATATATATATATATATTTGGAAAGGCTTCTGCAGAATTACTAGATTGTCGGGTAGAATCGTGTTTTAGATTTGTAAAATCTCGACGTTTCGGCTTCCACTTTGAAGTCATTTTCAAGATAATCTAGTTGATTTACTCCCGAGCCTCAATCTGCCTACTCCCCAGAGTTCATAACTAGAAAAAACTTGAAAATGGCTTCAAAGTGGCAGCCGAAACGTCGAGATTTTACAAATCTTGAAAAGGTTTTCGGAAAATGGATTGGCAGAAATAGCAACGGGGGACATTTGTCCGAAATGGTTTTCAAACATTAATACAATTGAATGTTATTTCACATAAAATAAAGAGCTTCAAGGCATCTGATTTGGCTGTTGTTTTATTTGATAAATCCATTTTTGCACCGCGGGCTCCCCAAAAAAATCGCCCCTCCCCGTAAAGGGCACACTCCTCTTTTTGTTTGGGCAGCGTTCTTGCCGTTATTGCTATAAAAAAGCATTATGTGGCCTAGTGTGATAAGTTATCGACCGATATTTTCAATTTGAATCAACTTGACCAACTGAAGACAAATCAAAGCCAATCTGAACGTAAATGTTGTAAATATCACAAGGTTTAATAATATGCAAATGAACATTAAAGAAGCGTTAAAAGAGCAACTAATGGAAAATCCCAACGAAGTTTCCAACCCGATAATATCCAGTTTTTCATCGTCATTTTCGTTGTATTTTAATGGATTAATTATCTTGAACGCCCACCTACCAATCCTATTAGTTTGACTCACCCACACTACAAAGCCTCGCAAGTATGATACTCAATATTAAATAGATTTTGGGTCAGGGCTTAAGTCCTTCCACTATGGCAGCCATTTATGCCGGATTACGACGTTAAATTAGATAAGATACTTCACTAAGCTGTCGTTCGAACTTCCACGAAATTGAACTGCCAAGAAATTGTATTGGTCGGCCTAAGTCGGTTATAAGATGATGCAATTAATCAAGTTTTTAAAAAAGCCTTTAAAAATGCATACTAGAAAACAAAAAAGTTAGCTTAGTTTACAAACTCAAACTGAAAATTCACCGATTATATACATATTCTTACCCATTTTGGGCTTCAAAAAAAGTACCATTAAAAAATACAATATATTTGAATACGATAAATATTACCCAGGGCTAATGAATGCACAGTGAACGTGAGATCTCAGGCGACAAAATAAAACATTACTCGATACTTAGACATTTATTATCATCATGTAAAACAGTATCGTGAAAGCCAAAAGAACATGAGAGGGATTCGGTTACAATGATAAATTAACTAGGTTAGTAATATACAGGTAATTTAGTAATGACGTTTTGTAGACAATAAACAGTAATGAACTTAATCTAATGTGACTAGTAGGTTGATAACTTATCTTTGGTCAGTCAAACCATGAAACTCCCCGATAAGTATCACACAGGCCACGTGAGGCGGAACGTTGGTCTGTCTACCCCTTACGGTTTCAAATATTCCGTGGGTCTGCTCCTGTGGGTCGCGAGGACTTCCAAAGACTTGAGTGAAAAGAAACCAAATATTCACCCGGATCAACCACGTGGACAGGAAAAATATGAAAAGATGAAAACGATCCCCTACCAAAAAAACTAGAGAGAGATTTTATTAATATCGTGAGAAATATTTTAATGAGGTTAAATTATTCTTACCCCTATCTGGGTTAAAAAAGAATTATTCGTCTGACGACAAATAACTGTACGACCACGAGGGTTATCTAATTAAGATGGTCCAAGAATATACCTCGATAGGCTTCGGGGGCAGCTCGTACTGTGTTAGCAATAAAATCCAGCAAAGCTGATAAATAAACACGGCACTATTCCCAAAATATCCCGAATTCCAAAATCAGCGAAAATTTTTACACTGGGTCGAGGCCTATTGTTGCACAGTCGACTGTTCTCGAAGGTGGTCGGAAAGAGAATCTAAAGGGAGAAGACCAAAAATGGTTCCTTCGAAAAATAAAGCCCGCGAAGTAATTCAGTAGCTCTCCGTTAGAGTACTGCCTATCAACTAAGGTACCAGTATCGAACTGAGGTGAATGAAAAGTGACGAATTAAAAATGAAGCGTTAATTCTAAGACTAAAATAAATATAAACGAAAGAAACATGATACTTACCCTCTGTTAAAGCCTATTCAAATATGAGCAAAATATTGATCAAGAAAACACGTAATCAACTCTCACAAATTCTCGATACTGTCGCAACAAAATACGGCCCTATATCCCGACTCAATACGCAGTACCGGCCACCCAATATAACCACGGACATGCGTTAATTACCTATAGTACCTTCGCCAAAAAGCCAAAATATGGAAAGTGTGAATATCTTAAATTCCAACATAATACATAATAACTAAACCTGATAAATAAATATAACCGTAACAATATATATATATATATATATATATATATATATATATATATATATATATATATATATATATATATATATATATATATATATATATATATATATATATATATATATATATATATATATCGTATATATATATATACGTATCAGAGAGGACACGCGCCGATTCAATATGCAGCTAGTGCAAAAAACCCTGGAAGAAAACAAAGGAATTAACAAAGCTAAACAGAAACTGAGAAACAAAAGAACGCAAATATATGCTTTAAAGCGTGAGGATGGCACAGTGTGCAGGACGCGTACCCAAATGTTAGAGATTGTCAGAAGGTTTTATTCCCAGTTATATGAAGATCAGAGCCAGTCAGGGACAGCAATACTCACGGAAGAACAATATATAATACCAGATATCCTAGTGGAGGAAGTAACAAATGCTATAGAATTGATGAAGAACGGCAAGGCTTCAGGAAAGGATAGTGTAACTGTCGAAATGCTAAAAGCTGGTGGTCGGACGTTACATAAAACACTGGCAAAATTATACTCAAAATGCCTCAAAGAACAAAAAGTACCTGACTTATGGAAAAATGCAGAAGTGATCCTTTTACATAAAAAAGGAGCACAGGAAGATTTAAAGAACTACCGTCCAATAAGCCTCCTATCAGTGATGTACAAAGTTTTCACTAAGATAATTTCTAAAAGAATATTAAAAAAACTGAATGACGCACAACCAAGAGAACAAGCAGGATTCAGAAGTGGATTCAGTACAATGGATCACATCCAGGTTGTACAGCAGGTCATAGAAAGGCACAACGAATACACCATGCCACTGTGCTTGGCTTTTATCGACTACGAAAAAGCATTTGATTCCATCTCAAAGCATGCGATAATGGATGCACTGCTTAGCCAAGGTGTAGAGAGAGCCTATGTAAACCTATTAGAATCGATATATGATGGAGCTACAGCCACAATTCACCTTGATGATCTTGAAGTGGGAATTAATATAGAACGAGGTGTACGGCAGGGTGACGCAATATCGCCTATTCTTTTCTCGGCTGGCCTTGAAGAAGTATTCCGTAAACTGGATTGGGAACAGGATGGGGTAAAGATCAATGGTGCAAACTTAAACCATCTTAGATTTGCAGATGATATTATTCTCATTTCACAAGACCCAGAGGAGCTGCAAAGACGCATACAAGGACTCTGCAAAGGGCTGGCGAACCATTTGGCTTGAAAATAAACCTGAAAAAGAGTCAGGTTATGTTCAATAACTTCGCTCAGGACAGAAGAATTTTAGTTTTAGGAAGGGATTTAGAGATTGTGGACAGCTTTGTATATCTTGGGCAGAGGATTTCCATGGAGGGGAATACCGCCCGGGAGGTGGAACAGCGTGTTAAATGTGGCTGGCAGGCATTTGGTAGGCTCAACATAGTGTTTAAGAGCAGACTCCCACTTTGCCTGAAAAGAAAAGTATTCGATCAGTGCGTTCTACCCGTTATGACATACGGAAGTGAAACCTGGACACTCACATCGCAATCAATTCAAAAACTTCGGGTGGCACAGAGGGGAATGGAAAGATGTATGCTTGGCATTACAAGACGAGACAGAAAGTCCTGCGCATGGATCAGGGAACAAACAAAAGTCTGTGACATCATTGGAAGAGTAAAACAGTTGAAATGGAGATGGGCAGGCCATATAGCGAGGCGATGGGACGACAGGTGGACCAAGGCAATCCTGGAGTGGATACCGCTTGATCGCAAACGTCCGCGAAGAAGACCGAAAGCACGATGGACTGATGACATCGTTAAGTATATTGGACCCGAGTGGCAGAGGAAAGCCCAGGACCGTATATATATATATATATATATATATATATATATATATATATATATATATATATATATATATATATATATATATATATATATATATATATATATTCAGAAGTGGATTCAGTACAATGGATCACATCCAGGTTGTACAGCAGGTCATAGAAAGGCACAACGAATATACCATGCCACTGTGCTTGGCTTTTATCGACTACGAAAAAGCATTTGATTCCACCTCAAAGCATGCGATAATAGATGCACTGCTTAGCCAAGGTGTAGAGAGAGCCTATGTAAACCTATTAGAATGGATATATAATGGAGCTACAGCCACAATTCACCTTGATGATCTTGAATTAATATAGAACGAGGTATACGGCAGGGTGACGCACTATCGCCTATTCTTTTCTCGGCTGGCCTTGAAAAAGTATTCCGTAAACTGGATTGGGAACAGGATGGTGTAAAGATCATTGGTGCAAACTTAAACCACCTTAGATTTGCAAATGATATTATTCTCATTTCACATTTCACACATCTCACAATTTTCCTATAAATTTTCATTAATATTTAAATTGAAATGTGAACTTTTCTAAATAATCGGATTTTTATTATTGAAAATTACGTCCTTGAAGGGATATTTAATCAGTACGGATAGTAGGGTCATATAAATTACATAACACAAAATTATTTCTTCTGGTTTTTGTGTTTCGCTCATCTTGAGCTTCAAATAATTTCGTAGAAATAAGGAAAGTAAATCAGTATTTTTTAACTTAAATAAGTACACGTTCTTTTAACAATTAATTAGATATAATAAGTAAGTAATTTCAATTAAAAAATTGAATAATTTGAATTTTATATTCAATTATAAACAATAAAAATACGATTTTTTTAGAAAAATTCACATTTCAATTTAAATAACTCACGATCCTTACGGAGTTTCCAAAAATGTATTCACGAAAATTTATAGGAAATGGAATGATTTACAAAAAAAGGTTGAATAACATTTTTCGATAAAATTGATAGTTTCGTCGAAAAATTGAAAAATAAAAATTTATTATGCATTCAACTTTAACTTCGAATAACTTTTGAAAAAGTAAATTTATCGAAAAATTGTAAGAGAAGAACGTTCTTTTTTGAAGAACGTTCAATTTCCTACAACGGTTGGTAACTTCATAGTCTTTCCACGGCAATGTTCCTTTGAAGATCAATACAATTCCAAAGCTTAAAAAAAATCCTGTATTATTTAAATGGGAAATTGAAATTTGCTATGCGACACCTCTTAATATTAATATTATATATATATATATATATATATATATATATATATATATATATATATATATATATATATATATATATATATATATATATATTAGTTAAGTTAATATTAATTTCCAAATAATTAATTTATTAATTAATAATAATAAAATTAATAAGAAAAAAAATTAATTTATTAATTAATAATAATAAAATTAATAAGAAAAAAAATTAATTTATTAATTAATTTTCTTTGTCAGTTTTTCTTTCGTCAAAAGCGTTGTCAGGGAGAAGGAGGACGTGTCTGAGTTTGTTGCCTCCAACAGCTGGCAGCATTAACCATACGTCGGTCATGTAGAAAAACAATGAGCAAAACTCCATTCCAGTCGAAAAAAACAATCGCGAGAACCTTACCTGCTGAGAGACAGGTTTTGTCCTTTACATGGCCGGTTTCGTCTTTTTTTTCGCCATATTTGATTCTGGATTGTAATAATGCACCCACGTTTCATTATATATTACGATACGCTTCAAAAAGTCTCGTTTTCCCGTCGAAATCAATTCAGAAGTTTCTTACTGATTTGCAATCGGATGTTTTTTTGATTTTCGGTGAGCCGCCGGTCACCTTCAATAAGGTCGCGAACGTCACCGATGCTGTCAGCAGCGACACTTGACCTGGGACGTCGATTATGACTTACATTTACCACACTTTCACATCCACTCTTAAACTTCTTGACCCAACCAAACCAAACACTTGGGTCTTAGACAGGGTATCGTCTCCATACTGAATCTTCAACCTAGGTAATATTTCGAACGGTTTAAAGCCTTCCTTGGTTAAAAACTTTATTATAACTCGTCGCGCAACGAACAGTGTGAAGTGAAAAAGCTCCCCGAGCGTTTTCCGAACACCGAACGACTTACAATAACAGGCCGCTCGGTTTATATTTGATTGACCCGCGTAATAAATGCTAAAAAAAAGTCTTGATTTTTTCACTACAATATATTATCACTGTGTACACAAGAATTATAAAATTAGTCCAATAAAATATATTTTCACAGTGTTTTTTTTTTTTGTTCTTCAATATATTTAATTCTATAAGAAATAGAGTAAAAGTTCTAACATTAAAGAATTTTTTTCACAAAATAAATGATGTTTGATAAGTTTCTAATGCCGGTCGTAGGGCAAGAATTTTCATTTCTCTAATAAATTGAACGTTTCTGACAGAACGAAGGAATTGAACAGAGCTAAATTGCCAAAAATCGCCGCTTGTACGTCAAGATAATATTAAGCTCAATAAAATATGGAGAATAAAATATATCGGGGTCCAATATCGTAAAATTTTGCGGCCAATCCGGCCACCAGCGGTCTCCAATTTGGAATTTCCCGTCGATAAAAAGTTACTTTTCGCAAATAGTCAACTCGCTGAGTTCTTAATTCTAGAGGGTGCAAACAACACGAAATAATTGTTAATGCTAAATTATAAGGCCCTTTTCACACTATCCACTCCACGCCACGTCATTCCACACCACATATCGTCAACATATTGGTCCCTTTCACGTCATTTCACACTTATCAACTTTCCATCAACACCTTATCCACTTGAAAAGTGAGACTTTTCCGTTCAGTCTGTTTTTGCCATCGTCATAAACTATTTGACTGAAAAGTTGGCTGGCATGAGTTTAATTGTCCTTCGAAGGTTAAGAAGGCGCAGAAAAAGAAACAGAATTTTGGGTACACCCAATTTTGGGTTGTGGAGTGGATGGGGTGTGGCAGAGAATGAAAGAGCCCATTGGTTCTTTCAGGCCTACTGTTGATAAGAGGTGGTATGGCGTGGATGGGAGTTGCGTGCATGTGGCGCCCGCCTGCTGTTGAGCTCGAGTGGAACCCTTGTGGCTGAGTAAAATTGTGTGGCGTGGATAGGTGTATAAAGCCCCATTAACTCCTGTGTACTTGATGTGGCGTGGAGTGGCGTGGAGTATCGTGGAGTGTTGGGGAGTGTTGGGGAGTGGATAGTGTGAAAGGGGCCTAAATATCATTTAATAAAAACGTGACTATGCTTGCTGATCTACCACTACCACACCATGACGGTAAAGCAAGTGGCAAGGCTGAAAGACATCAGATGGAATAATCTAATGCACCAAAAATGTGTAGCACAGAGCAGAAAGAGGTGAAAGGAGTTGAGGGAAGTCTATGTCCAAAGATGGACGTCATGAAAGACAAAAGAAGAATAAAGAAGTCTAATTATACTAATAGGTATTTCGGTTAATAATGTCGATTTTTTCGCAAAATTTGAACGTTTATTTCCATAACAAAATAAATTACCTCAATCATAAAAGTATTGGATATCGTTAGCTATTATTTTTTCCCATTTTTCTGTCAAAGTATGAATTCCCCGCCAAAAGACCTTTTGGTGTTCTGAGGCCAACCATTCATCAAGCCAAATATTCCCTTCTTCATAAGAATATTCTGAAAGTCCGCACTGTATATATCGAAATAAGTGGTAGTTCGCAGGAGCTAAGTCCGGAGAATAAGGCGAGTGGGGTAGGACGTCCCATTTGGCGTTTTTAAAATAGATTTTTACACAGTTTGCAACATGGGGCCGAGCATTATCATGTTGAAAAATTACTTTATCGTATCTTTGGGCATATTCTGGTCGTTTTTTCTTCAATGCTCGATTCAATTTTATCAAGTGTTGTCGGTATCGATCGCCAGCAATCGCTTCACTAGGTTTCGATAGTTTGTAATACACAGCTCCTCTACTATCTCACCAAATTCACAGCAAAGCCTTATTTCCATGTATATTGCGCACTGGTTGTGATATTGAAGGCCGGCCTGGGTCTACCCATAATTTTTTGCGTTTTGAGTTGTCATCATAGATCCACTTTTCATCACCTGTCACAAATTTATGCAAAAAACCTTTTCTTTTCTGCCTGGCAAACATATTTCACAAGTGGTTTTTCGCCTTTCAATATATCTTTCCTTCAATTCATACGACACCCATTTTCCTTCCTTCTGGATATTTTCCAATGCGTGTAAATGTTTGGAAATGGTGGGTTGAGTAACACTCAATGCTTATGCCACGTATGAATTGAGTCTTCGTCCAATAATGCATCTTCAAACCTTTTCAACTATCGTGGACGCTCCATATCTTTTATATCAACATCACCACTTTTAAAGCATTTAAACCTTCGTTCACAAGTATTTTAGATGAGATCATGTTCACCATAAGCTTCAACCAACAATCGATAACCTTCGGCAACCGTTTTCTTGCGACGATGGCGGTTTGACTATTTAAACTCTATAAAAAAAATACAGATTAGAAAATCGTGCAGCAGCGTAGGAATGTGATACTCAACATTCGATGTGAACTAGAGATGGGTAAAACTGTTACTTTTAAATAACAGTTGGAACTCTCACTGTTATTTTAAAATAACCGTTAAAAATAACAGGTTACTGTTATTTTTGTTATTTTAAAAATATTGCAATATGTCGCTTACATTTGCTCTTGAAACAGCCATTTTACAACCAAATTTACGCGCTATATACCATACAATGTTTAACAATAATTATTAAAATAACAGTTTTAGGTCATTTCCATAAATTGTTAAATCAAATGCATAATACAAAATACAATCGTACAATATGCGCACAAAACAGATTTATTATAAGAAAAAGGAGTGGGTATAAAGCCACAATACAAAAATCGTTAGATAATAGATATAACCACTTGATTTTAGTAATAATTGTATTTTAAATGCAATTCTGATAATCTGTACAGTGAACATATATTACAAAAATATAATTTTATTACGATTTTTTAATATTCCTATTTTCTATATATTTACTTTTAATTTGACTTACTTTGAATACATCTAAATAATCTAGTGCATATTACTAACAGTAACTAGTAGGTATTATAATAATATAAATTTTATTTTCAAGATTGTTTTAGCACAAATAATGTTGAAGTCGACCTTTAAAATATTATTAATGTATAAGTGTGCAGACCGTAGTTGCTCGTATCTAATGTTGTCTGGTCATTTATAGTTTAAAGATTGGCAATGAACTATGCGGGGGTTCCCCTTATTACTCTGCAGATAGAGTCGAAACATTATTATAATAACAGGTTGTTTTTAAGTTTACATTTTTACATGCCAGTAACCTAATATGTAAATAACTTAGCCATTATATATAAAGAATATAAGTAAATGTCCAAACGATTTATTAAAACAAAGTGATTATTAACAATATAAAATAGCACTTATTCCTAATGTTCTTCTCGAAACAGCGACTCACTCAACTTTATGTAACAATGTAAACCGCTGACACCGCACGCCTGTTATTTTCTAAGATTGCTAAACGGGGCGAAACGGACAACGATAAAACTACGATCACGACTGTTATTTTCTATCGGTTATTAAATGCGCTACCTGTTATTTGCCTGATGAGGAGTTATGTGTTATTTCGTTTAGAAGCAGGGACGCAGCAACAGCGACTACGAAAGTCCTTATGATATTAACACTGTACCTGTTATTTCTTCATATCAATAACAGTTGTTAAACGTTAATATGAAATAACAGATGGTTAAATAACGACCCACTTCTAGTCACCAGTAATCACACATTTCAGAAAATGAGAATCATTTTCCAATTCATCGGTCAAAATCAGATGAACGGTTGTGTAAGTTAAATTCAACTATTCTCCGATCATTTTGACGGTCATTCGACGAACACAACGCCCAAGATCCCGGATTATGTGGACCTTTTCATCGCTTCTTGCAGTGGAAGACCTTTTACTGTGAGGTTCGTCTTCAATATAGTATCGGCCTTCTAAAAGTGCTTTAAACCACTTGAACTCCTGGCTACTGACAAAACACTGCATGCATAGGTCTATTGAAGTTTTGTAAAATTAATTCAAACTAGTACTACCACCCCTCCAAAGGGGAAGCCGACAGTATTACCCGATAAAACGTAAGACACCAGCACCATGACTATATTTCTTAGCACGCCTCGTACACAGTCTCAGATTAAATTGATTCATTATATCGATCCGGTTGGAGGCGAAGGTTCCATAAGAAGAAGAGAAAATATTACCGACAAATTGAAAAAATCGTAAAAGTTAAATAGAACAAATTCAAAAAAAAAATAAAGAAAGCTTTTCTTTTTTCCATACTAGGACTTCTAAATAAATTTCTCGTTGGAATGGTCGGTTGAGGTCGACGCCGTGAACAGATATGTTGGTTTAATCTTTTCCAAAACTAAAACGGTGAGTCAAATTAATGGTGACGGAAATTACCTTCCGACATTAATCCCAAAATCCCTACCCCAAACTCCGATGAGAAAAATGACGGTGTATTTTTTCCCGTACCGACCCATGTAATAAAGGAGAATTTTTGGAATTCATCAGTGTAACTCAATGACTTCTAAAATAATCGGTTCATTTAATGAAAAATAAAAGAAAAAAAGAAAAATTTATAATTAGGCTGCATCGGACATCAGGAAAGCTCTCGGGCAGGAAATAAAAACAACATCGAACAAGAGCGTGTAAAGAAAAGCATGAAGACATGGTGTATAAACAAAAATATACACATGTTTACCTATTTATACATGGCAGAACTCGTATTTAGACCTATTTATACATGGCAGAACTCGTAGACGTGAAGAACACTCATTTTGCATAATAGGCAAGGTAATGGTAATAATATAAATAGAAAGGACGTGAACATGTGTATAAGTAAAGAATGTACACTGAACAATAGTGTACATGTATGTACATGTATGTATGTACATTTGTATATATATATATATATATATATATATATATATATATATATATATATATATATATATATATATATATATATATATATATATATTTCGAAAGGCTTCTGCGGAATTACTAGGTTCTCGGGTAGAACCGCTTTTCAGTCAGTCAGTCAGTCAGTCTCTGTTTAACCAAACTAGAATGTTTATATTGCATTAAATGATGGTCGGCAAGAGAGAGCAAAGAAAGAAACAAAGAAAAGAGGCCTCACAATAAATCAAGAAAAAAGCAAATATGTGGAAACAGTGTAAGAAAATAGAAGAGTTACAAGCAGATCAGTAGAAATACGAAATTATGAATTTGAAGTAGAGGAAAACTTTAAACATTTTGAATAACAATATATAGTAAAAGCGACAGAAACATAGAGATTGATCATAGAGTACAGACGGGGCATAGATACTATTATAAATTCAAAACATGATGAAAAGCAAAAACATAGGTATAAGTACAAAAATGAAGGTATATAAAGCAACTATCAGACTGGTGGTGTGACAAAAGTGTCTTTATAATGTTTAATTTATAAGAGTATTCAATGTCGCTCCAGTAATTTTCAACAGCAAGAAAGAGCAACAGGACCAGAAAAACTTTTATGCGGGAAATTAAACTTAGAATCGCTACCTGAAGGTTAGCATATCGACATCTATATGCCCTGTACGATACGGAGAGTACTAGTTCCTCAAATGCACCTTATTTGTTTTCATGTAATTCTGACTATTCCCAGAAAGGTAACAGGCAATTTAATGATGACGATACTGAAGTTTAGTTCAGTGTAAGCTGACTGATAACAGTAAATAATATTTCTTTTTCCCTGACTCTTAATCTCAGTTAAATTTTATATCACTTTTCGAAGTTATAAATCAAATCAGCTATAAGAATAACCAACAAACACCACAAAGACAGTTCACCCAACAAGAAACTACCATTCTCGCTCGTTTTTTTTTTGATTAATGTTTAGTTCCATTTTCATCCATCGTAAATTCTTAGCCATCCGCAAAAAAATGATATTCGCGACTTTTCTCCATTCATAAAACATCAAATGTCGAACGTCTTTGTCGCTTGGGGAGCGCCACGATTGGAAAAAAACCCACTCCCAACCCCCCCGTGACTGTATGTTAAAAAGGATCTAGGTGGCAGACAGAGGAAGGGTTAATAATTTATTAGGGTGGTTTTAACGGAAAATGGTAATTTTCACGGAAGACAGTGACAAAAGATTCTGGCAAGAATCGATTTTTAAGGTGAGTCCTTTCTTTGAATACATTATTAAATAACTGCGGGAGATTTTCTACGAAGTATTAAATAACTTGTTTGTGGTCTTAACGTGCGTTTTGTCATATTATCATCATCTGAAAATTAAGGACTTAATTAGTTAATAAACATAGTGCTTAGGTAAAAAATCGTGCCGTTCATTAATCATCTTAATTGTAATCATTAACGTTAAATTACCATGCCTTTTATAAATACATTGTGTTCTGTTTTAAGAGGATATATATATATATATATATATATATATATATATATATATATATATATATATAGTGTTAGATTTTCTTGGACTGCGTCCAATGAGACAGCAGTAGCTGAGTGTCATCAGACACCCAACCGTTATATATAGTGTATATATATAGTGTTAGACATATAGTGTTAGATTTTCTTGGACAGAAAAGGACTTTGTTGGTTGTTGTGTGTTGCACATGAGATTGTGGAACATAACGGTTGGGTGTCTGATGACACTCAGCTACTACTGTCTTATTAAACGCAGTCCAAGAGAATCTAATCCTACATATATACGCCATCCGACGGGAGGTCGGCGAAAACATGGGTTGTTGGCTGTGAATAGGGTCTCCCTATTCTTGATGGTATGGTATATGTTGGCGCCCTGAAGAGTCTGAACCCCGAGAGACGAAACATATGTCATCCAGTTGACGCAACTGGATTTTGCTCTGTTTTTTGTTATATATGTGCTTGTGTTATATATTCTACTTTATGTTATATATATGTTGCTTTTGGTTTTATATATATATATATATATATATATATATATATATATATATATATACATTATTGCATTAAATGATTTAACTTACTGCAATTTTGAATTGATTTCAGTCAGTAAATTCAGATTTTACACCGGATCACTTAGGAACAACACATTTTCAGTAACCCAGGACAAATTCTGATCACTATAGTTACATAGTTATAGTCATAGTTACTAAACCACGATAGTTACTTAAATGGGATATCTACTTTTGCTTCACACTACCAATCGAAATCGTGAGCGATTTTTTAAATTTCATTTGCACCTTAAACCTCATATTCTGATGACACGGTAATCAAGTTCCTGTAGGTTCCTAGCCACGCGAGCAATTATGGCATTGCACATGCTGATTTACTCCCACCACTTGACTTCCTTCTACAACCTTTGTAACTTTTAATCGATGCGCATCTTATTTCCGCCTTCATTAGAAAACTGGTCTAGTCCAAGTGGGACCTTAATGGGAGTAATGCAAAGATCCCCATAATTATACTTCATTTGTTCAAAAAAACTCCCTTCCCTCTTCTTTTAACTAACGTGGCCTGACAGCATTATTGCTTCTCTTGTCTTTTACTCATTAATAAAGTTCGTAATTACCACCTTCCTCGAGATCGTCCTTCTGTACCCTCTCCACATGACATTTTCCCCTCGCCCAGGGAAATATATAATCCCCCGTCCAACTCATCCCCCTCGTGTCCTAGATGTCCACGTCCTTCATCATTCATCTTTATTGTTTATGTACAAGAAACTGTGAATGTAGTTATCTTGCAATTTAGTACATGCATAATTTAGTACTTTTAATACCCTCGGTAAAATACCATTTGTCCAACTCTGCAAAATAACCAGGTGTCTCAACTTTAACCTGATCATTTGAAGTGAAACATCTCGGGTACATTCACCGCGCACTTTATCTTCGATGCTTGTACAATGATAATTTGATTTTAAAGATTTTTCTTTAAAAAACCAGAAAACACGTAAAAAGCTTGTAACTTATTTTCTACTTATTTGGGTTACGCCAGAGGCCAGAGTCGTGGGTCACGGATGGATCTCGTCGGAACTTCGACAAGGGCACCCTCCATTTCGTCGGAATCAAAAAAAATAAACCCTTAAACTGGGAAAAGGATCTGCCTACTCCAAAAAGGCTCAGTTAACTGTAAAAGTTATTTAATAATCACAATCACAAGTTCACAGACAAACAAAAACATAAAAATTAAAAACAAATAATCATAACACAAAAAAAGAAATTTAAATGCGATGCTTTCAATTACCCTACTTAACAAGACATAATAAAGATGAACATGTTCAACATTAAACTACTAGTGTTAAAATGCAAGAGATCTTATCTAGCGTTCGTAAAATACGAAATGATGGCTAACAAATAGTAACTGAATAATAAATGAGTAATTATAATGAAAATAATAATAAAATAGTATCTGCCCTTTATTCTTTGTGATGTTGTTTAAATATCTGGCCATTGAAAACTCCGATAACTAAGATGATTGGTTACTGACATGTACGGAGCAAAAGAGGTTTGATACCATAAATGCCCCACATCAAAAAACTCTGAAAACTAAAATGTTCCGTATCTAAAATGTCCGTGGTCTAAAACCCTCTAAAAAATACAAAAAATATATCTGTGCAGGGCTTGGCCAACTAATAAACATACCTCTAATGGAATTACTTAACCTGGACAGTCTGCGGCGTCGACTTTTAGGTCCCTGTCCGTTTTTTTGGTATGGAGACGTATGATCCGTACCAAGCGAGGTTTTCGATTGCCACCGCGTTCTCCACGGAGTATCTAAGTGCGCTTTAAAGCAAGATATGCGTAAAACAGTACTCACTGTAGCGGCCAATAATTTTTAAATGCTACACGCTGTAAAATATCAAATGACCGACTAAAATGAAAATATGTGTTACAAGATGCATGACCTATATGACATTTTATATATAGAACTATATGTCATAGTCCTACAATGTTTTTTTTTGTCAATAATATAATACTATGTATTAGACCAAAAAGCTTTTTTATCAGTCCGCGTAGTATCTACATTTTTAGTAAATCTGTTTAATACAGTGAACGTTGATTTTTCAGATTTTTAACAAAAAAAAAACAATACATCATGGTCAGGCCCACAAAACTTCAACAGCAACTTTCCTCGAAAAAAAAATCGTATTCCATAAAACTCTCTCTGAAATTTTTTCCATTTTTAAATCCGGCGAAATAAAATCCTCTTTTGGACACATGTTGCATCGTCCATTCGCTAATCCACTCTAAATACAGATAACTTTTTTTGAGTGCCGATGTAATTATATTTTGTAACTTACGACTGATGAAGCTATTTTTTTTTTTATACAGGCGCTGGCATATAGAGCGTATTCTAACAATAGCAGGTTTTACTATATATATATATATATATATATATATATATATATATATATATATATATATATATATATATATATATATATATATATATATATATATATATATATATATATATATTACAGAAATGTTTAACCTTTGCTCCACGTCGTGCCACCGTTCGCCTTCGCCCAACTGTCCACTATGCGACGTCACGTATCTCTCGGGACCGGTTTCTAGCCTTTCAACCGTCATCAGTCGAGCTCCAGACGAACGAACGAAGAAAATTACCAGTTGACATGGCCTGGCCTCGATCTGCTTTTCTTGCATTCGTGTGGAGCTCGGCTGATGGCTGAAAGGCTAGAAACCGGTCCCGAGAGATACGTGACGTCAGATGGTAGACAGTTGGGCGAAGGCGATCGGTGGCACCACGTGGAGAAAGGGTGAAAGATTTCTGTAATATTTCCCTCCACGGTTTCGTACGCTACCTTGTGGGCATATATATATATATATATATATATATATATATATATATATATATATATATATATATATATATATATATATATATATATATATATATATATATATATATATATGTATAAGAAATTTCTCATTTTAGCATTGTAATATCATCGACCAACCTAGGCTGAGATGATGGCTGAATCATGATAGGGAATAATAATAGTAAAAATATTTATTTGTTCCAAAAACCATAAGGCATTGAACATCGTTAAAAAAGTAGATAATAAATACTTAACGCTAAATAAAATTGAATTAAAAAAAAAAAAAAAAAATATATATATATATATATATATATATATATATATATATATATATATATATATATATATATATATATATATATATATTAAAAAGTTAAGAAAGTTCACCCGTTCTCGACATCGTGCTTTGCCATTCCTCCATCCGCCATCCAAAGCGCCAGCAAGCATCTCCCAAGACCGGTTTCTGGCCTTAAACCGTCATCAGTTGGGCTCAAGCTGGACACCTGAAGAGCAGATGAAGGAACGACTAAAGCCATGACCATATCAATTGGCCATTTCAAATGGAGGCTGCAATCAAATGCAACCACTCCATCCTGCGGTAAACGGTCGCAGCAGTCAGACTGTGCGAAACCGTTCGTGACCCGTCTAACCTCGGGTAAGTACCAGGTATTATCAAAAAAATGTGAACTGGGCCCGTGGAGAAAAGTATTAAAAATCTAAGGAAGTTCACCCGTGCTCCACGTCGTGCTTTGCCAGTCCTCCGTCCGTCATCCAAAGCGCCAGCAAGCGTCTTCCAAGACCGGTTTCTGGCCTTAAGCCGTCATCAGTTGAGCTCAAGCTGGACACCTGAAGCGGATGTAGGAACGACTAAAGCCATGACCATATCCTTCTTTCTGCAGCCTCCATTCGACATGGCCAATTGATATGGTCATGGCTTTAGTGGTTCCTTCATCCGCTCTTCAGGTGTCTTAGGCATGTGGCTTAAGGCCAGAAACCTGTCTTGGGACGCTTGGATGCTTTGGATGGCGGATGGAGGAATGGCAAAGCACGACGTGAGGCACAGGTGAACTTCCTTAGCTTTTTAATACTTTTCTCCACGGGCCCAGTACATAATTTTTCGATCATCCTCCGCGAAGAAGACCGAAAGCACGATGTATATTGGACCCGAGTGGCAGAGGAAAGCCCAGGACCGTGAAAGTTGGAAGCATGCTAAAGAGGCCTTCATCCTGCAGTGGATTGACACAGGCTGATGATGATGATGATGATGATGATGGTGATGATATATATATATATATATATATATATATATATATATATATATATATATATATATATATATATATATATATATATATATATATATATATATACCCGAAGATAGACAGGCATTAGATTAAATAAAAATAAATAAATAAATTAATAATTTTAATTTTGGAACCTTTAATGTTATATAATAACTTATAGGATTTTCCACTCCCACGAAATTGCATTAAAATTATCCGACGTGCGTTTCGCTAACCAAGTTATCATCATCAGGAAATTATAAAAATTAAATGCTTCTAGCTAAAAGTTATATCAACAGGTTTATGTCTTTTGAACATGCCGCTTTTATTGCTGCATCCCCTTATATCTAGACTTTAAAAAATCCTTCCCAACATCGATCTAATAGTGGAATAAAAAATCGAGATCGCATTTTTCGCACCTCTTAAAAAGACTAGATATTTTTCTTCGCCGAACAAGAAGTCATATTGGAACGGAAGAAGAGGGGAAACAGAAAGACGGAGACACCATTCAAAGAAAGTCGGTGGCCGGAAATTATATTTATTTATCGTAATTATTTTTTTGTTCTTTTTTCCGCAGAAGGGTGGAGAGTAACGAGTTGGAATCGATCCTTTTTTTTTCCTCTTTTGTTTTCTTAGGCTTTTAATATTAAAGAAAGGCACAAGTTAATAACGTGTAAATCTGTATATCAATTTCGATATAGATTTTTTTAAATAAATAATGCGATATCCTCATATATATGTTCTGTATAAAAAATACCGGGAATTTCTCATTTACAAAGCCCGCGTAAAATATTCTTTAATTCTCTTTTCTCATGTAAGATGCCTCGTTACGATATCCAATTTAAGCGCGATAGGTCAACTAGTTTGTTGACATAAATAAAAATGTTGAGCAATGTTGTACACAAAAAAAAATTAATATTAAGCATGTATGTGTCCATAGTAATAATAGCACGTCTACCAGGTGCGGCGGTTAATAATGGAGAACGTTTAATTTTGGAGAAAGGTAAAAAATGGTTTATTCAAAGTTTGCGCCATCGCTAGCTGTACCATGTTCCCATCTCTCTGGAATATGTGGATCAAAAGATGGACGGAAAAACTGTGCATTTTTTGAGGTGGTCCAGTCATTAAGCCATTTTTCGACATCTTCGTAATTGTTGAAGTGTTTATGGAAACTGCGCGAGACTTCGATGAAAACAAATGGTAGTCGGAAGGGGCCAAGCCTTGTTGAGCAAGAGTTACCAGCTAACTGCAGAAATGGTGTCTGACAGCTTTCGATGTGTATGATTGTAACAAATTCTGGTCGCTTTTCGATCAATGCATGGTTAAAATTAATTATTTGTTGACAGTAACGAACGGTATTACCTGTTTCACCTGGTTTCAGAAGCTCATGGTACACGACACCCTTTTCAATGTTGAGTGTTGCCCTGGGTCAACTCATGATCTTCTGCTTTTTGGGTTCTTGAAATATATCCAGTTTTCGCTTTCAGTCTCGACCTGATATAAAAAAGTCTGTCCTCAATTAGATAATCTTTCATTATCCAACACTCCCATTCTCTTAGAACATGTCATGAGTTTTCTGTGACCATTTTTTGACTTTAGGCTATCATGGCGGAAGCACATTGACCAACTGAAGGCACGTACCATACTACACATATACAAGTCGCTCATCAGATCCAAACGTGACTACGGTTGCGTGGTATATTCGTCTGCCCCCATATACTGCCTATTTACAACAACTCGAACAAATCCAAAATAATATCATCAGATTATCCTTTGCATCATTCTACAAACCAGCCTAGTAATCAGCCTGCAATGTCTGGCAAAAATTGAGTCTCCAAAGTTCTGGCGATATATTCACCTAATTAAATACCCCACCTTTTTAAAGTTCCGACGATTCATTACATTCAGAGATCACTTTTTCATAACACCTCCAGGTCATAATTTTGTGCACCACGATCCAAACTTCGAAGGAGCGGGATACAGATTCTATCGAATATGATGAATATACAATTCATATACCTGACTATCTATCAATAGCCACTCCACCTGACCCTCCCTGCATTCCTGTCTCGTTTAATGTTAACCACTCTCTGCTGGCATACAACAAAAATGATTACAGTCACTACATCATAAGATCCCACTTTCTGAACAACATAGAAAATTAGAATGAGTCACAGATTATATACACTGGTGGTTCAAAATCCCCTGCTGGTGTCGGATTTGCTTTCTAAACACACATTTTAGCTTTAAACTACCCCCTTGCTGTTATGTGTTGTCTTCAGAGCTACTGGCCATCAAAGAGACATTAAAATAAATATCATCATCCTCCTTGTCTAGATTGCTGATATGTTCAGATTATTTGACTGCGCCAGATGCCTGGAAAATTATCTTCTCGCTCTCCCACTAGTTATGCACTGTCTGACCCTAATGCGCGAAATATCGTTACGTTCTGTTATTATAAACTTCATGTGGGTCGCAAGTTATGTTGATATCCGTCGAAATGAAGAGGCAGATCCCGTCATGAATAGAGCCATCGATGGTTCTCCCATGCTCATTATATTCACACCTACAAAATTCTTCAAAGATGTCATAAATAAAATAAAAAAACAGTATACAGGCAGAGAGGGAAACTCATGGAAGAAGCAAACCAAACTTTTTTATATATTCTTTTCCCACTTTCTCCAAATAGATCTGAGCTCATTGCATGGAATAGACTAAAAGTCGGACATTGTAGACTCACCCACGAATATCAGATGCACAAGAGTGTTCCCTATATGTGCGATCCATGTGAAGCCCCTCTTACGGTGCGTCATGTCCTAGTGGAATGCGATGAGTTGAATTACTTCAGGATCTCCTGTGGTTTGGGTGGCGATCTAGCTCAGTTATTAACGAAATCAAATATCTAACATATTTTGGACTTCCTCAGATTGGCGAACCTGTATCATGGAATTTAGTCAATTATTTCCAATCTAATTGTGATAGTCATATCTACTTGTTATACGTATTGCAATTGTCTCATTTAGTCTATGTTCATTCACTGTTTTGTAACCTTAATTTTCATATCTAGTTTATTTACCACATATTCATGTTTATACATCGTTTTCAATATATCAACGTGTACGTTTTAATAATCCATTCAATTATCCTTTCATTTATTACCGTCCTTTTCTTATGTACGTTTCTTACGTTCTTATGTACGTTTCTTATGTTATATATATATATATATATATATATATATATATATATATATATATATATATATATATATATATATATATATATATATATATATATATATACATATATATATATATATATATATATATATATATATATATATATATATATATATATATATATATGTACATTGATTTGTATAAAGCTTTTGGTAAGGTTAACCTTGAAGTACTGTATACCAAATTAAGTTACTATGACATAAGAGACAATGCTCTTAAACTATCGTATTTGAAAAATCGTACATAACAGGTATTAATAAGGGATACTGATGGCAGGGCCTTCCTCTCAGAGAGGGTACATGTGTTCCGCGGGGTTCGGTCATGGGTTCATTATTGTTTGTACTATATATTAATGATATCACTAATGTGTTGAATGAACAAACAGTTATGTATGCAGATCTGAACCTTATATTTAGTGAAGGGAGCATTGGGGATGTACGTGCAAGTGTATGTTGGACTGGCGAGGCTCTTCATCAGTATTTTTCTGCTCACAATGTCCTCTTGAATGTATCAAAAACACACTCCATTCTTTTTAAAAATCGCAAAAGTAATGACCTCAATTTTGTTACTTGGATTAGTGATAGACCGGAGATTGAATTGGAGTGTCCATATTGAAAAACTTGCGTTGTATATATCAAGATATTCGTATGCTTTGAGAGTAGTTATTTCCAAAGAACTTAACCAAACCAACGCCCACAAGCGTCTTGTATTGAGACATTGTCACCGTAAGTTTTCACAAGTACACAACGGTGCAGATGCTCTTTATTTGATTCAAAACGCGACATGTTTACCATAAGAAAAAAATATGACGCTAACTCGAAATCATTTAAGCAGGAATGCCGTTTTGAAAGGTACTGTCGTAGCAACAAAATGACAAGAGATTCCACTGTGAACCGACCCGTGTTCACAGCGCCATCTCTGAAAAAATAACAATTATTAACCTCCAAAAAATGTATTAACATCCACACCTGTTCATTATACAACAGCCAAACACAACCCTCACAAATATCACAAAAAAAATGGCGTCAAAACAAAATGGTAACGTGACACTTGCCCCATCTTTTATTTGCTTTGTTTTTGTTTTAATTTTAAATCAGTCAAAACTTTCCGGAGATCGGATTTACTTCTAGGTTACAAATTTAAAACACACTTTTCTATAAACAAAAAAGTTTTAAAATAAACTTTAATTAAGCGTGTCAATATTTTTTGTGGCTTAAACTTGCCCGTTTCTTTCCCGGGTCCGCTTCATCATAGTCTTAAAAAGATCGTTCGTATCATCGACCCAACGTCAAGTTCAAAAAAATCGAGGTCAGTTTTTCCGGCAGCTTCTTAAAAGACGTATTTTTTTCACGAACGAGACTCATTCCACAGAATGTTTTTAATCCGGTCAGTAAATGATTCTGAGTTAAATTACACTGGAGTTAAAAAAAACTGTCAATTGAATATTATTTGCCAATGAATTGAAGAACAAAACTTGCTCTATACAGGGTGTAAGGGTAAGCCTAAATTTATCAAACGATTCTTTATATTTTATTGAACATGCTTTCCTTAAAACATGCATCCGAAATACAACCCTTTCCACAGAAAACAGATCAAAACTTTTCAGAATAGATCCAAAATGTTCTTAAGAGTTGGCAAACGTAGCCAGTAGTTTATTAAATTAAATGTCCAAAGTGTTCACCATCGCATTCCGGATGGAGAAAGCTTCGTCGGTTGATAAAATATTGAACAAAAACTTTGGATTCCTTTGGTTTTGACCACCGATTTTCGGCCTCAAAAAATCCCCTCGAATTAAACCAGAGACCACTGCACAGTCCAAAAACAACACTGAGGTGTAGTATTGGCTACTGCGGAATTTTCGGGCCTTTTTTTCGAAAAAGATGAAGCCACAAATTCAACTGGGCACGTAACCATGTTCGAAAACTTTTTAAAACCAAAACTTCAAAGACGAGGAATCAACACGAGAGATGTGTAGTTTCACGATGGGTTAACTGCTCATACAGACAGAGCCTGCATTAATGTTGTTCGGTCAGCATTTCCTAGATCAATTTAGGCAGCGAGAAATTTAGGCATCGGTCAATAAGTCCCCGGTCTGGCAAATAAAACACTTTTTTTACAAATTTTGACTTTATTCATCAACATCTTCTCCTTGAACAGCAATACAATCATTCCAACGCTTTTCTAACACTTCTTTTTGATAAAACGATTTCTCTTTGCCTCCAAAATATCCTTCAGTTTCGGCAATTACCCCTTCATTGGAGCGAAATTTCTGTCCAGCGAGCATTTTTTTGAGGTCTGAGAACAGGAAATAGTCGCTAGGGGCAGATCTGGAGAATACGGTGGATGAGGAAACAATTCGAAGTGCAAATCGTGCAATTTAGCCATCGTTGCGAACGATTTATGTCACGGTGCATTGTTTTAGTGAAAAGCAAGTTTCATTAAGTTTGTCATTTATTGCCGAGTTGGAGCCTTTTTGTCTGCGATTTCGTCCTTCGAACGCTAAATCACCAATGAAGCTAAGTAATATTTACTATTGATGGTTTTACGTTTCTCGAGATAATCGATGAACAATATCCCAAGTGCATCCAAAGATACAGAAACCATAACTTTGCCTGCCGATGATTGTGTTTTTTTGTTGCCTTCACAGGTTGCTGTTCTCTCAGCTGACTTCCGATTTGACTCCGGGGTGTAGTAATGGATACATGTTTCATCCATTGGCACATACCGCATGAAAAAAACCTTTTTATTTCGCTTAAACAGCTCCAAACATTGCACAGAATCATCAATACGTTGTTGTTTTTGGTCCGCTGTGAACAAACGAGGTACCCGTTTCAATAGCAATTTACGCATTCCTAAATCATGCAAAATGGTGTAAATACTTCCTTTCAATATCTTCATGATATCACCTATTCCCTGCAAATTGATTTTACGGTTTTGCGGAATAATTTTGAGAATTTTTCTGATGTTGTCTATTGTAACCACCCCATTTGCACGTCCAGAGCGTTCAGCTTCATCGGTGCTTATACGACCACGTTTGAATTCAGCATACCAATCAATTATGGTTGATTTTCCTGGGACAGAGTCCCTGTAATTTTTATCAAGCCAGTGTTTTCCTTCAGCGGAATTTTTATTCATCAAAAGGCAAAGCTTAATCAACACAAGAATTTTTTTTCATTATTTTGAAAATAACAAAAGTAGCGTCCCGGCAACAACTCACAAACTTATAGACAGATTGTCATGAAATTTGGCATGACACATGGTAATTGAAGGTTGGCACAATCAACCACTGGTAAGGATTTTTCATAAATGACGTTATCTATACGTCAGACCGGCGACTTATTGACCAATGTATTAGGCCTTGAAGTCGAAGAACAAATGTTACATCTTGTTGAAGAGGATTCTATCAGAAATACTCGAAGTTGGAGAAATAGGACACTAAAAGAGCAATTACTCTATGTTTATCATGTACAAACGATACACACACTCTCTTACACAATAATTTTTCACACACAATATTGTGTATGATTTATTGGCGAAAATCAAAGGAATCAAAATTTGTCGTCCAATATTTTATTAACCGACTAAGCTTCTTTCGCGAAGAATGGAATAATGAACATTTTGAATAGTAAACTTAATGTGACATGTATCGTTTAAAACGTGTTATAGTGTAAAAAATTAGTGCTAATAATTTCAAGGTTGACATTAAACGACAATAATGTGTAAGCTTTCCTTTTTTTGTAACAAAACAATCCAAATTTATACGGAAACATTTGGAATAAATAACTATAAAAATATTACATTTTATTTTCAAATAATACCTTAAGACGCAAATGCAACAAAAACTGAATTCCGATAAATCGATATAAACAAGATGAAAATAAACATTGCCATTGTTAAGAAAATTAAACCTGTTTTCAACGGATATAATAATAATTATAACAATAAATGCCTTTACTAATTAATTAAATGTTAATGGCAAGGGCGAAGTTTAGCTCAACGGGCCACTCCTACTCAACCCGTATCCAAAAACCAATTACAGTACATAGTACTAGACTTAAATAAAGTGTATAAACATAAACTAACATTCTGCAGATAAAAATTCAAATAATAACAAAGTATATGTGCAAAAATAAAACACACAAACAAAAACAAGTAATAACAAATAACAGTTCAGCCCATATTCAAAATTACAAAACAATGATGTAAAGGAAAATAACTAAGATTAATGAATGATAAATTAAGATAATCATAAAATAACATAAAAGGCTATATCTCTGAGCTGATAGCAGATAATTTTTAAATTTAAAATTTAAATGTGCTTTACGTAAAACATTAAATGACATCTCAAATCTCTACTTAGAGAGTTAAACAATTTAACAGCATTGTAGCTGAAAGAACGATGAAACATGTGCTATAACGTGGCAACATCAGAAGGGCACTGTGACGAAGGTATGAATCGTGAATAATTCGTCGAAAACTCAATTTATTCCAAAGGCAAAGTGGAGAGGACGTTATCGTTAAGTGTTCAATACTCGATAGTAAGCATTATTTATATAGAGTCCATCTTTAACCACCCCAAATCTATTATATTTCACGAAACGATTATACTTGCCATCATCTAAGATCATCTTAGCTGCACCTTCATAATCATCGCACACGAACTCCTTGCACAGCTGTGTGTCATCCGCAAAAATGTGGATTTACAATTTACAATAACTGGCAGTAAATCGAAGGTGTAAATTAAAAAAAGCAACGGACCCAATACGGATCCTTGAAGTACACCAGAACTTGTATTCAAGCTTGATGATTAGCAGGTTATTTAAAAATGTCCTTTGAGTACGATTGTTCAAGTACATATGAAAAAAATTAAGTGATGTTTCATTAAAGCCAAGATATCCACGTTTAGCAATCAATAGAGCATGATTAACTTTATCAAATGCCTTAGTAAAATCCATCAAACCAAGAGCGGTCGCTTTTCCATCATCCATAGAATGACAAACATCATCACATAGAGAAAGCAAGGAAGTTTCCGTATTATAGCCCTTTCTAAAACCAAATTGAGTAGCAGAATGTATATTAATATTAGTTAAATACTCATTATGATTGTATGGTCTCATGGTTTTCATGATGGATATGGTTTCATATTTAATATTATTAGGAAACTTTTTGTTCAAAAAACTGTAAAGGATTGCTGTTGGTTAAATTTACGAAGGTACTTTCCTTTACACCCTGTATAAACATATAATAACATAAATTATATTAATATATTTTTTTCGTTAAATAAATGCTCATTTTCAAATATAAAAAAGAAAAAGTTAAGTTTTTTGAACCGAACACAATTGAGACGCAAATATCCATAAGCAAAAAATCGTAATCATTCAATGGCTGTCTGAGTAAGTTTTTACGTCTTAAACTTGCGACTTCTTTTCCTGCATTCACTTTATCCTCAACTTAAAAAGACGACTCGTATCATCGACCGGACTGTAAAATAAAAAATTCAGATAAAATTTTTTACAACGGCTCCTTAACAGACTGATCCATTTTTCTTTCTCGACAGAAAATAGTTCTCCACGATGTCTTTAATCCTCTCAGTAAATGCTTCCACCCAAAGTCATATTGAAACCGAGAAAAAAGTACTAAGATCGCATACAGACATTGGTCCGAAGTTATATGTATTTATCATTAGGTTTTTTTGTTCCTACGTCCGTAGGATCTCTCGTTCGTTCCTACAACTTAATGAGTCGGAATCTGTCTGTCTTATTTTATGAAATCATTTTTTCCTATTTTGTTGTGTTAAAGAATGTTAAAAAATATAGAAGAAATGTTATTGTCTTTAGCGGATAGTTAATTGAAAAGGTAATAGAATGAAGGACAAGACATGAGGAACTTTTAAAATATAGTGATACAAGATCTATAAATAAAGTAAAGACACTGAAAGCATTCGATCTGGCAACACTACAGGCTTCCCCTTTGGAGGGCAGGTGGGCTAACATTTGATGCTTCTTCAGCACGAGTTTGCTCTCCCTTGATGATGATGATGATGCGTAGTAATTATTTTCGTGAACCGGATTTTTTAGTCGCTTAGGGCATTTTCAATGTTTTCCAATGTCCCCAAATAGTATCCTTTGTGGGGAATGTCCAATCTTCGAAAAAAAAGGAAAAACTCTAACGAAACACTATTTCAACAGGCCTGTTGAAGTTTTGCATAAGTTTCTGTTAGATTAGTACCAAGTCTGAGACAAGACTTTGTGCTCTCAATCCTTGATTTGTGCTTAACCTTTGTTGTGGAAACATTTACAACAGAACAACTTTCCCCGTATATACGATGAATAAAAGTATAGACCCACACTGTAGATTGAAAAAAGGCATCACAGAGAAAATAAGCTCCCACATTTCGAGAGGTCATTAAAAAAAGGGATTATTGTTCAATGAAATGTATTAGTACTCTAACGGGGGATATATGCGTAAGTTCTGCCTATTTACTTAAGATCCAAGGTCCATTTCATGATCCAGCAAACCCTGTAGTCTTCATAATATTATAAATATGAAAGTATGTTTGTTCTTCAATTTTAGAACGGATAGATTATGTCGTGAAATAGGACATAGTATACTTTTTATAACGCTTTCAAATTTCAGCGAGGGTTTACATCATTACATATAGGCTATATCTTCCACCACTACCGCTATTTACAACTCACTTTTCGCGAATTCTCCGAAACTATAAGACCTACACACTTAAAATTTCGCAGGAAGGTTCCTCATGCATCGTAGATGTTTGCTAAGGAGGAGGGTTCAAAGAAATCAACTCCCAAGGAGGTTGTGGGGGCGTAAAAAATAAATATATACCTGTATTTGAAATTTAAGTCCTACAGACTTGAAATATGGCAAGAACGTCCTTCATGCATGGTAGATGTTCGCTAAGGGGACGAGTTCATAAAAATCAACTCCCACAGGGGTTTGCGGGGGCGTAAAAGATAAACATACACCGAAATTTGAAATTTGGGATTGAATCATTATGAATTCTTCGCAATTTGGTCTTCATGAAATTTACAGAAATTAATTGTCAAATAGCAGGTATAAGCTATGGAATTCGAAAAGTAATTTTAAACATAAAAAAAAATCAATGATTACTAAAGTTTCATTTATGCCCAGCGAAGCGGGCAAACAATATCTAGTATATAATAAATCTCTAAATAGTTGAGGAGCGATTCCTTGTTGGATTTTACAGTTTATATCTATAGAATATATACAAACAGGAAAATTTTTGATCGTCTCAATTTTTTATGTTTTGAATCTGACCCTTTTTTCCTACAGAATTAATTCTAAAGTAACCGTTCGAATAATCAACCCGACTAAGGAATAAAAAATAGAGGTCATCTCATTTCGTAGTGTTTCCTTAAAAGACTAGTCGATTTTTCTTTCTTTAACTAGACTCGTTCTCCACGACGTTTTTAATCCTTCCAGTAAATAATTCCGAGAAAAGTCATATTGGCACTGAGAAAAAAAGGACAAGAAAAAGGGGCAGAGACCGCGTCCAAACAAAGCGAGTGCCGGAAACCATATTTATTTATCGTAATTAGATTTTTTTGTGTTTTTTCCCCCTTGAAGGGCGGAGAGTAATGAGTTAGAGTTGGTCTTCTATTATTCTCTTTTGTCCTTTTGTAGTAACTGACATTTAATATTCTTATTTCTAGCTTTAAATATATAACAGATAAAAGATAGATAGATAGATTCAGATAAAATAACCTGAAAATTAAGCATTCAACGTATCCTTATATAAAGCGTAGGGGTATCATTCTACCATAAAGAGTTCGGTTTAGAGAGAATTTCCCCATTACCACCAACTAAATATCTGAAGTTTAAAGTTCGGTGAGATTCAATTAGCACATCATACTAATAGATGTTTCGGTTAATAATGTCGTTTTGCTAAGAGGTGGCGTTAGTAATACATTTGCTGGAATAGATTAATACGTCTATGGTACTATGGGATAGTAAACATACGCCATCAAAAACCAGTTCGTTGTTAATTGAAAATTGTACAAAAAACATAGTTTTTCATGACTTTGAATATGTCGAATTAAGTACCAGAAAAAGACTTGCTGGGAAGTTTAATAAAATTCTTTCATTTGAAGCAAAGGCTGTTGAAAGTTATCGTTTATTGGTTAAAACTTATGGGAAACAGGCTCTAACCCAAAAAACTTATGAACGGTGGTTTAAACACTTTAAAAGTGGTGATTTTGATATAAAAGATAAGGAGCATCCAGGGCAGCCCAAAAAAGTTTGAAGATGCAGATTTGCAAGCATTATTGGATGAAAACTCAACTCATATGTTAAATTAAATCGCAGAAGTATTGAATGTTGCCCAATCCACCATTTCCGAATATCTACATGCATTAGGAAAAATCCAGCAAGAAGGAAAATATGAATTGTTGAATTGTTAAACAACCCAAAGTGCAAAAAATCATGTGTAGACCCAGGCCAGCCTTCAACATCATAACCAGTGCCTAATATACCTGGAAAGAAGGCTTTGCTGTGTATTTAGTGAAATAGTAGGGGAGCTGTATATAACGAACTGCTAAAACCTGATCAAACGATTACTGACGATCGATACCGACAACAATTGATAAAATTGAACCGAACATTAACGGAAAAACGAAAAGAATACGCCCAAAGACATAATAAATTAATTTTTAAATGGGACGTCCCATCATTCACCAGATTTAGCCCTTTCGGACTACCACTTATTTCAATCGATGCAGCACGGACTTTCAAAACAACACTACATTCTCACGAAGAAGTGAAAATTTGGCATGATGAAGGGTTGTTAAGTCCTCTGTTAGAAACCTCGTCCGCACATAAAATTTTAATTAAGAGAGATTTAAATAGATTTCCAAATTCCAAAGTAATCACACCATATATATATATATATATATATATATATATATATATATATATATATATATATATATATATATATATATATATATATATATATATATATATATTACCGTCCAAAATTCGGATCTCTCCTCGACTATAGAACATCAATCATATCCAAACGTATCACAAAATAGATTTCGACAAGGCCAAAGTAATCGCACCTATATATACCTGAAACCCCGTATAATACCTGAAGCAATTGAGATCGAAAACGCCCAAACTGCTTAAACAAGAGAGACGACGGTCTTAGAATTCCAAATACATGGACACCAGTTATTTCCAAATAACCTTCCCTTCCAGTCAAATGTCCAGAATAGGTCCAGGAAATAACCTTCCCTTCCAGTCAGAACCCTTCCAGTCAAATGTCCACCTCCCGTCTCACCCCCACCCTTCAACCGAGCGCTCCACCCACAATCTCACCTATTAATGCAGAGGTCGCGACGACCACGTTCTTTTCTAGTTGTGAACTCTGGGGAGTAAGCAGATTGAGGCCTCGGAGTAAATCAACTAGATCCTCTTGATAATGGCTTCAAACTGGAAGCCGACACGTCGATATTTTGCAAATCTAAAACACGGTTCTACTCGACAAACAAGTAATTCTAATATTACCGACCGCTGAAGCCTTTCCGAACATAAAGCGATAATGTAGTATGGGTAGATTTTTTTTGATAAATATTGTTAGATTGTATATAGAGTTTAGTGTGATGGTTTGAAGAATCGGTGTGGTTTTAAAAGTATTGTAAACTACAATGAAAACGATCAAACTATTATAAAAACAAATATGTATACAATTTTGGGTAATGATTGTTTTTATTCTGAATTCACTAGTAAAGTAGTTTACATATTATAATCTACTCTAATATACTAGTATTATAATCTACTGTAATATATTACATATTATCCTAGTTGGGGAAAGTTTTATTATGTATATTTAACACTGTATTCAAAAGCATTGTTTCGCTTCGCAAGGATAAAAATATAGAATAAAATAAACTGCCTTCGGTTAGTTCTGGCTTAAAATTATCACAATCTAAGGTTTTAGAAGAAAAAAATTAATTGACACTCCAGAACTTTAAAAATGTATAGCAAAAGAAAATATAACTTGGTAAGACTTGATATAAATTACTATATGGATTCCCGAGTGAGACGGAATGTCTGCTGCATGGATCTAGGTTTAAAGTATTGGGAAAGTTTCGTTCTGGCGACAGCTGAAAAGATCCATCGATTTCATTGGGTATGAGCGGGCGTTAAAGAAAATTATTCATAAATTATTACGTTTCAAGATATTCGTATAAAATATTGAGATACATAGGATGTATTGGGAACATTTTTTTCAAGAACGATATTTTAATAAAATAAAACATACGAAACAACTAGGAAAGTGTTGTGCTATATAAAGTATCCCTGTAATTTCGTCCAGATTTGATTTTTTGTAATTTATTCCAGTTCTAGTTTACTGTATAACTAACAGATTTCGGTTAATAATATTGATTTTGGTAAGATATTTGTTGGTATAGATAAATGACATCTATGGTGCTTTGAAGGATAAACATACGCCATCAAAAGCCAGTTCGTTATTAACTGAATTGACATTGTACAAGAAACATAGTTTTTTATAGCCTTGAATATGTCGAGTTACGTATCAGAAAAGACTTTTTGCTGGAAAGTTTAATAACATTATTTCATTTGAAGGAAATGGCTGTTGAAAGTTATCGATTGTTGGTTGAAGCTTGTGGTGAACATGCTCTAACCCAAAAACTTATGAATGATGGTTTAAACGCTTTAAAAGTGGTGGTTTAGATATAAAAGAAAGGTGTGTCAAGGACAGCCGGAAAAGTTTGAAGATGCAGATTTACAAGCATTATTGGATAAAGACTCTACTCATACTTTGAAACAATTGGCAGAAGTATTGAATGTTGCCCAAACCACCATTTCCGAAAATCTACACGCATCCATAAAGGAGCACAGGAAGATTATAGAACTACCGTTCAATCAGCCTCCTATCAGTAATGTACAAAGTTTTCATCAAGAAACTATCTAAAAGAATATTAAGAAAATTAATGACGCACAACCAAGAGAGCAAGTAGGATTCAGAAGTGGGTTCAGAACAATGGATCACATCCAAGTTGTACAGCAAACCATAAAAAACACAACGAATACACCATGCCACTGTGCTTGGCATTTATCGACTACGAAAAAGCATTTGACTCAATCTCAGAACAGGCCATAATGGATCTATTACTTACCCAGGGGGAAAACAAAACATATTTAAACCTATTAGGATCGATGTATAATAAAGCTACAGCGACAATTCACATTGATGATCTTGAAGTTGGAATTAATATAGAGCGAGGTATCCGACAGGGTGATGCAATATCGCCTACTCTTTTCTCGGCATGCCTTGAAGAAGTATTTCGTAATCTGGATTGGGGATAGGATGGTATAAAGATTAACTGTGGAAACTTAAACCATCTTAGATTTGCAGATGATATCATTCTCCTTTCACAACATCCAGAGGAGCTGCAAAAACGCATACAACAACTGCAAAGGGCTGGCGAACCATTTGGCTTAAAAATAAACCTGAAAAAAGTCAGGTTATGTTAATAAATTTGCTGAGGACAGAAGAATTTCACTTTTAGGAAGGGATTTGGAGATTGTGAACCACTTTATATATTTTAGGCAGAGGATTTCAATGGAAGGGGATACCGTCCACGAGGTAGAACGGCGTGTTAAATGTTGCTGGCAAGCATTTCACTTTGCCTTAAAAGAAAAGTTTTCGATCAATGCGTCCTGCCCGGTATGACATATGGAAGTGAAATCTGGACACTCACTTCGCAATCAATTCAAATTTCAAAATTCAAACTTCGGATAACACAGAGAGAAATTATAAGATATATGCCTGGCATTACAAGACGAGACAGAAAGCCCTGCACATGGATCAGGAAACAAACAAAATGTGTCACATCATTGGAAGAGTAAAGCAATTGAAATGGAGATGGGCAGACCATATAGCGAGGAGATGGGACGATAGATGGACCCAGGCAATCCTGGAGTGACTACCATTTGATCTCAAACGTCCGCGAAGACGGCCGATAGGACCGAAAGGATCGTGAAAGTTGGAACCATGCTGAAAAGGGCTTCACCGTGCAGTGGATCGACACGGGCTATATATATATATATATGTATCAAGAAATCATACTGGAAAAGTTTAAAAGATACCTAGAGACCGCAATGTTAACATAATTGACGAAAACCACTACCGACAAACATTATTATTACCCCAAATAGAAAACCGATTTATGCCGAATAAAATTTTTTATATTTCCTGATTTTTTGAAGCTGTATTTTCGTCAAAGGATGACATTACTCAATATATTATTAATCTGAATGAAACAGTCTAATAAATTAAAACTAATTTGTTTATAGTAGCCCTCAATATGTTTTCCTTTTTTGCTTAAAACAATGATGATCCAGTTATTTCAAGATGTTCCTAATAAATAAGTCCTTTAATTTCCGTGTGCACTTACAATATTAATAATTGCGAAAATTGATAATTTCAAATATTAAAGATGAACATTACGTTAATAGTCAATAAAAAAAATAGTTTGAAACTTTTCGCGTTCTAGTTTTCACCTTTGGAAATGATTCGTCATTATAAAAATTTAATAGCTGCGAGAAAAGTTCTCGCCCTTTGCTGGTCGACGACCGTCGAAAAAAAAACCGGTCTTGGAAAGTTTTTTCTTAACTTCCAGTTAAATGACACGTCAAAACTTTAGAAAAATATATTGCGAATGAACATTTCACCTGATAAAAGCTGTCATAAATTACGATATGTATTCCGGAGTGAGACGGAATGTCTGCTGCACGGTTCCGGGTTTAAAGTATCGAGAAAGTTTCGTCACAACGACAGCTGGAGAGATCCATCGATTCCATTGAATACGAGCGGGCCTTGTGGAAATTATCACGTTCGAAATATACGTTAAAAATGAGTGATGTGAAATGAAAGACAAGACGAAATTTATGTACGGTTTTTATTATTTTTTATTCAAAATAGACTTTTTGTGAGTCAATACAAAATTAGAAATGGTCGTGCAATATTTAGAAGCCTTACAAAACTGTCCCGGTGTCGGTAGAAACACGTATATAAAGGGAGATTTTTTTGTGTGTTCAAACTTCCGATAGGCATCGCTGTCAAACGAACTATCAGTTTGCGCAGTTCTAGTGTCAAAATTATTCAATATAGTTTGGCAAATCATCATAGAACGTTTCAAATCAGTGGAACGCTTGCAAAATGTCGAAATTTATTATAAAAATCAGTGTTCTGTGCGCCAACCTTATAGAGCACTTAATTTTATGGCCAAGTATTCGCCGAATTATCGATAAATTTTCGAATACATTTCACGTTGCATTGACATTAAAACAAAAACAAGACAAACAACATCTAATAATCAAATATTTGTGTTATATCTAATATTTTCACGGACGGTAGATAATGTTCCTAAGTCATTCCGGGGGTCGATCCGTTGATTCTGTGAAGAGTCACGACGTTTCGCCAAAATCTCATTTGGTATTTTCAAGTGTTGTCCGCTTCGACTGCAGTTGGACTCTTCAGTCGAAGCGGACGGACGAAGCGGAGGGGGGGGGGGGTAGTTTTACCTATTAAGATAAAAAGTCGTCTAATGTCCGTTTGCCTTAACCGATTTTCCTCAATTTGGATTCTTTTAAAAGGCAATTGCTGGAAAAATCAGATAATCTGGAAGATAAATTATTTAGTTTATAAATGAAACCGCGAGGTGGCGTTACATTCAACAATTGATTTTTTTGTTTTGTTCAGTTTTTTCAAATGGAATGGTACAGCTTTTACTACATGGCAAGAAATGTAATTTAAAGAGGAATCGTCCATCGTCCCCCCCCCCATATATATATATATATATATATATATATATATATATATATATATATATATATATATATATATATATATATATATATATATATATACATATATATACATATATTATTAACATTTCCAATCCAACACAAAATTTTGTTTACAAGCGTTAAAAGAGCAGAGATATCTCATAAAAAATACGGAATATCTCATAAATAATTTTCAACGATTAATCATTATGAAAATTAGCTATCAAGGAAAAAGTTCTCGCACCGCGCTGGCCGCCGACCGTCTAAAAAACCCGTCTCGAAAGGCGGAAGAATAAGTTTGAAATTCCAAGTTAAATGACACGCCCGAACTTCGGAAAAACAAATTGCGAACGAACATTTCACCTGATAAAACATGCCATAAATTATGATATGGATTCCCGAATGAGATGGAATGTCTGCTGCAGGGATCCGGGTTTAAAGTATTGAGGAAGTTTCGTCATAGCGACAGCTGGAAAGAACCAACGACTCCACTGAGCCCGAACGGACCTTGATGGAAATTATATGTGAATTATCACATTTGAAAATATACGCCTAAAGTATTGAGATTAGGAATTAAGATATAAAACTTTGAAGAAGCATATAACAAATTATTTTACTATAGCAAATTACTGTTAAATAGTATGATTCGCATTCGTATTTATTTATATTCACTGCTCATCTTCAATAGTTCTACTCCAATATAGGTAAATTGCGCTACTGCTTCTATATTATCTTCGGTGACATTGCATATATTATATTATTGTTTGTAATATGATTTTCATTTTTTCTGTGCTAACCTAAAATTCAACAATTCTTATTGCTTCTTCTAATTCAAAAAATAAAAATATAAATGTTCGTTTGTTCAAAATCTTAAATCTCCGAAAGTTCTTCACCGATTGCTTTGAAATTTTGATACAAATTTGCATTCGTATACATGTGTGTTTTTATATACCTATTATATAGACGTCATACCGGTAACAAATCAAAATATGGTTTTTTTCAAAAACAACGCCATCTATTGGACCTAAAAGCAACACACGCAATACTAAATATTTTACGGCAATGGGGCGCCATCTGTTGAACGCGATACAATAATACCAACACACGCAATACTAAACATTGCTCGTGTCAGACAGCATGCTTCTTGACAGCTAATTAACATATTATCTAATTATCACGGGCGTAGCCAAGCAGGGGGTTTCGGGGGTTCAAACCCCCCGAAATAAGCCAAATATTACCTAATATTATTACGATTATAATATTATACCGAAAAAATACGAGAAGTGAGTGATATATATATATATATATATATATATATATATATATATATATATATATATATATATATATATATATATATATATATATATATATATATATACATATATATATATATATATATATATATATATATATATATATATATATATATATATATATATATATATATATATATATATATATATATCCGAACTAGTGGATGTTGCGCACAGTAACGCCATCTCTTGTCGAGTAGTCTAAATATTTTGTATCGTATGGAAACTTTGCGTTGTTTCTCAATTATTCGGCACGCCCCTCGGTCGGAATGAGCGGAGCTTTGTGGAAGTTTGTGGTAGTTTCTGGACGGCTACTACTGGGCTGCTATATAAGCGGTGCGTGACCCAGCTTACGGCAGTTATGTTCCATGCGAACTCGAAGCGAATATAAGTGAAAAGTGGTGAACGAATAGTGAAGAGAATTAAGTGTACCGTGTAAGTGAGTAATTTTAGTGCAGTGTTATTCGGTGATCTCGTTAAAGATAGATACGTGAATCATTATTACTGTCGAAAAATGGAGGGGAAAAAAAGGGGGTTGATAAACTTAAAGGTATGGACTACTGGAAAAAGTGGTGTAGTCAAGGAGTTTCTAGTAAAGAAACAAATTTGGATTTAGCTATCAAAGCTTCAGATACCTTGCATGCTGATAAGAAGACTGTGATGACAAGCGGGCCCTCGACCTCGACCTCAATGACAATACCGAATGTCGAAATTGATGCCATGTCGCTGCTGCCCTATTCGATACCTTCAACTGCCGAATCTACATCTAGTCTGCAACAGGCCAGCTTGCCTGTTACCTCATCTTTTACAACTGTAGCTAAGTTGGATGTTGGTTTTCACGCGAATCAAGAAAAAATCTTGGATGAATATTTTAAAGTCCAAATTTTAAAAACGCCATGGAACCCACCCGGAGATTATAAGTTTCCTATTTCCACAAAACGAAACTTGCGCTTTCAATTGAAATGGTTGGAGAGATTCCCCTGGTTGTCATATTCGGAATATAAAAATGGAGCATACTGCAGAGCTTGCGTGGTAATGGGACGTTCGCTTGATGAAGGTAAAGGCGGTCATCAAAGGATCGGCCAGTTGGTAACCGAACCTTTTTGTAAGTGGAAAAATGCCCTAGAAATATCTGAAGCTCATGCGAAATCGGGATACCACAAGCGAAATTCAGAACTGGCAGATAAGTTTCTATAAGTAATGTCTTCGCATGCTTTTTCGGTCACTGAACAGCTGTCTTCTGAAAGAAAGAGACAACAAGAGGAGAATCGAAAGAAACTAATCTCTATCGTAAAAGCAATAATTTTTTGCGGCAAACAAGGCATCTCCTTGAGAGGTAAAATCGATTCGGAGCGCATACAAATTACACCAGAATCACCAGAACCTGAACAACCACTACAGAACGATGGTAATTTTAGAGCCCTGTTGCGGTTTGCGGCTGAGTCTGGAGATAAAGATCTGGCTGAGCATTTGAATACTTCACAGAAGAATGCCCTGTACACAAGCCCTCAGATCCAAAACGAAATAATTGACATTTGTGGTGAATTAATTCAACATAAAATAATTGAAGGAGTAAAGAAAGCCAAACTATTTGCGATTCTGGCTGACGAAACCACCGACATCGGACGTGTAGAACAAGTCTCCTTATGTCTTCGATATGTTGATTTTACAGATAATAAACACCATATACTTAAAGAGATGTTCCTTGGGTACATTCCAACGGTCGATGTTTCAGGATCCGGTCTCGCAAATCTTATTATTACAGCCCTGAAAAAGCATGGACTTGAATGTTCTCATGTGGTTGGTCAAGGTTACGATGGGGCTGCAGCTATGAATGGGTATTTGCACGGTGCCCAAGCTTATGTTCGCCAAGAATGTCCTCTTGCTCTTTATGTACACTGTAGTGCACACTCTCTCAACCTTGCTATTGCTGATTCATGTTCATTAGCAAATGTCCGAAATTGCATTGGGATTGTGCAGTCTGTTGGTTCCTACTTTCGACATTCTGCTCAACGCTTTGTTGAAAGAAAAAATTCAAGAGCTACTACCCGTCGGTAACCAAAAAAGCTTGCTCTCAATGTGTGAAATACGGTGGGTCCACCAACATGAAGCTATTACAAGATTTAAGGAAATTTATTCAGCGATTGTGAATGCTCTCGAAGAACTCCAATTTAATCACAATAAGGAAACATCGCAACAAGCCGCCCAATTGCTAAGTACGCTTCGAACTTCGGATTTTGTGATGTGTTTAGTGATTCTTCAAAAAGGTTATGAGCTATACATTGTCGCTATCAAAACAATTACAGACAATTGACATCGATCTTATCACGGCATTCAAACATGTAGATGATGTTATTAATGTCTTACAACTCCTGAGAAATAACACTGACGTCGAATATCTTCATCTCTATGAAGACGCAAAGGTTTTACTGGAAGAAAATGGGGGTATACTGCGAATTCCACGCGTCGTCGGAAGACAATTAAATAGACCGAACATTCCTGCATTGGATGTATGCACGTATTACAAAATTAATTTGTTCATTCCATTTCTTGATCTTACAATTCAACAATTGGTTGAAAGGTTTACCAAACATCGTAAAGTAGTATCAGCATTACCAGGTGTGCTACCTTCAAATTTTACTGCCAGTTCTGAAATTGAAGCAGCAATTTCCATGTACTCGTCACTGCTTCCGGAAAGCAACATATCAGTGGTTAAAGCAGAACTTGAAGTATGGAAAACAGTGATGACAAGTATCTCGCCTACCCCGAAATCAAGTTTGGAATGCCTAGATATGTTCGATAAAAACCTTTATCCTAATATTTACACATTACTACAAATCTTGGCTACCATTCCTGTATCCACTGCTACCCCAGAAAGGTCTTTCTCGAGCTTAAGGGACTGAAAAACTATTTACGAAACACTACAAGTGAAAACAGACTTAATGGTTTGGCTCTCATGAACATTCACTATGGAACAGAAATTCATGCAGAAGTTGTGGATATATTTAAAAGAAAAAGCCGAAGATTTCTTCTTTAATGGTTTTAGATTTAGCGCAGAGGAACGACATTAATTTAACCATTTCATTTAAAGTTAAGAACTTTATAAATATGTCGTAATTTTTCCGATGAATATATAGATATTAAATTTCATGTAAGTATATTTTTGTTGTTTTATTTACTTCAAACTAACCCCCCCAAACAAAATCCTGGCTACGCCCGTGATAATTATAATTATTAATAATTAATCCCCGTTTATAGAATTTTCATCCATGCAAGGCGATACTTATTTGTTTTCCAAAATGAGGTCAAAAATACCCCAAGAGGCTATCCATAAAATATGTCACGTCAAATTTTGATAATTTCGATCCCCTCTCCACCGTTACTTGTTTTTTTAAACCCTCCTGGCTAATTTTCCTTATAATTTATACCGGAGTCAATAAAGTTGTCACTGAACATTTCATTTGCATTAAAACATTGTACATTATTTATATGACATGAAGTGAGCCCCTTTGCTCCACTCCCTTGTCGAATATTATCACGCACAAACCTATTCTTCCCTCCAGTTTAACTATGATCATATTTTACAGACAAACCCTTAGGGCACTATTGATCTCTTCTTGACCAAAACCATAATGATATTTCCTTCAAAAAGTTTAGTTATTACAACACTGTTAGAAGCGATATTGCCTAATAAATCATTAAGCTGCTTAAAGAGTTTATGTGTATTAAGACGTCTTGACAGTCTTCTATTCTTTTAAAACACTCTCACCAATCCCATACTTAAGAAAACACACTTTCTTATAAATAATTATGAACCCAAATTCATATTTAAATCTTAATGTGTCGACATCATACAAAACAATATATATTTCATTTCCTTATTATAATTTTCGAATCAATCTTGTCCGAAAACTTATCATAATTTATTCAACTCCTAATGTTATACCAACCAATAAAACCTCAAGATTTCCACAACAACTTGATATTATTTATGTGTATAATGGCATCAAATCAAACTTTTAATGACGAATCCTGATTACGTTTAGATGAACGTAGATTATATTTAGAAGTCCCCAAATTTAATTAATTTATATATATATATATATATATATATATATATATATATATATATATATATATATATATATATATATATATATATATATATATATATATAACATTTTTGTTGGTTGCTTGACCGGGAACGAGCCCCACCTATCCCTTCAACTGGATGACATATGTTTCGTCTCTCGAGGTTCAGACTCATCAGGGCGCCGACATACACCATACCATCAAGAATAGGGAGACCCTATCCACAGCCAACAACCCATGTTTTCGCCGACTTCCCGTCGGATGGCGTATATATGTAGTATTAGATTTTCTTGGACTGCGTCCAATGGGACAACAGAGACGAAACATATCTCATCCAGTTGAACGGATAGGTGGGGCTCCTTCCCGGTCAAGCAACCAACAAAAATGTTCATTTAGGCGGAGACGCAGGTTGTTGTGTGTTCCACATGAGATTGTGGAACCCAACGGTTGGGTGTGTGATGACACTCAGCTACTGTTGTCTCATTGGACGCAGTCCAAGAAAATCTAATACTACATATATATATATATATATATATATATATATATATATATATATATATATATATATATATATATATATATATATATATATATATTACAGAAATCTTTCACCCTTTCTCCACGTAGTGCCACCGAACTGTCAACCATACGACGTCACGTGTCTCTCGGGTCCGGTTGATCCAATTGATCTGGTCTGGCCCCGATTGCCTCTCCGAACTGCTTTCCTTGCGTTCGTCTAGAGCTCGGCTGGTGACGGCTGAAAGGCTAGAAACCGGTCCCGAGAAACACGTGACGTCGCATGGTTGACAGTTCGGCGAAGGCGATCGGTGGCACCACGTGGAGAAAGGATGAAAAATTTCTGTAATATTTTCCCTCCAGGGTTCCGTTACGCTACCTTGTGGGCATATATATATATATATATATATATATATATATATATATATATATATATATATATATATATATATATATATATATATATATATATATATAGATTTGTATTGTTATCACAATCAAACAAAAGAGAAACGACCCAAAACAGGATTTAATAATTCTCGTAGTATAACGACAGCTAAGCCGGATGTGTAGTCGGGTTTTATCCGGAACAACGGCACTTCCGGTTTATTTACGGGGATTCCACCCGACGCAGTCTTAAAATAATCATATGCAGTTTAGGAGGGCTTAGGGGAAACTATTCTATCGCAACAGTGATTCGGCAACAGGGAAATTCAGCTTACTCATTTTATGTAAAGAAAATTACGTGAAAAAAACATCTAACAAGTTATAGTTAATGACTCTACCAATAATATGATGATTTTTACTGTTTAAATGTTCCTTTTATTTTATATCTTAATGTAAAAAAGATTATTTTTCTTTAAATAAAATAATATATACAATGTAATACTGATTAAAAATTGCGATCATCATATATTTATTAAAACTACTAGTATATATACGCTCTGATGAAATATTCTAAATTCTAAAAATTAATTCATATAATCAATTAACTTATCTTGTGCCCTGCGACCTTATAGCCATAATCTCTGTAAGAAGAAGAAGACGAACCGGTCTTGAGTTGTCAAAAACAGCTGGTACGTCAGATGTAGTAGCAGAAACAGCAATTAAAAAATGTATTGTTGATAAATTATTATAATTTCTGTAGGTGTAATCTACTTTTCTGTACCGTTATCTTTTCATTAAAACGGCTTGCCTATGAATTTGGGATTATTTAATCGCATGAACCTCAAGGTAGGAGTTAAAAATGGTTGTTTACGTTTCAGAAGTGAAATTGTGAATAAAATAAATTAATTTAAAGACAATGTACACGGTGAATTTTTGTTTATATCATATTTTATTTGAAAAATTATAAAATCTGGGAAAACAAGAAACAATGACAGTAAGTAAACAGAAATATATATGTTTGCAGGACAGTAACGAAAATAAGGGGATGTATGGAGAATGGACATCCCTAGGCTTGGTGGTTCAGCAAGCAGAACAAGAAGGTCAAAGCGTATTAGAGAAATTCAACCTTTCAGTCAGTAAAGAGATTACATTAGGTTTAGTGAAACAATTAGCAAGTAATTTAGGAATAACACAAGCACCAGAACCTAGCATTCTAATTAATGATCGAGATGTATGTTTTTTTTTATGTTTGTTTAACTTTTAATAGGAGAAACCTTAAAATTAGGTACAATGGAGCATGGAAGTGTTATGTTTTGGATTATCTTTGCCGCTGACAGAACACGAAGCTATAAAGGATTGTGTCAATATTTATTGCGAGTGGTTAACAGCACTATTACCAGTACCAAAAATATGTGTACCCAAACCCATAGTAGAGGATCCGAACATTTATGCCAGGAAAATTATTTCCCATTTGCATTATTTATTTGTACCTAGAAAAGGCGAAGGTAAATACTACTTAATTGTTTATAATAATAATCTTCATGTTCTTGAATATCACTTCAGTAAAATCTTAATGTAACATATTTTTTAAAGACTGGCCATTTTTGTACTTGGACTTGGGTATGAACAACTTACAGTTATTGCATCTACAGTTTTTTTTATCAAAAATTAGCTATTGTTAACAGCGCATGAAGATCTGTGTCTGATATTTTTTAATTTTGTGTTGTTTACATCAACTACTAGAACAAAGTTTTTGTGTAAAAATGAGTGTATTTGGAATGTTTTAAAGTTTCTAACCTAACAAATCTTTAAATTTACAAAATATTAGAGTGATCCATACGTTGTGGCTTTAATTGTATTGGTTTTTTTAAACCAGTATTTGATATTAATTACATAACAATTTATTTGTGTCATATTAGATCCTCAACATAATTCTCGGCCCCTTTTTCATTACTTTTGACATTTCTTTATGAAAAAAATTAATATAAACTTAATCTTCTGTAATTTCACGCGAATTTTATACATTTTCGCCATCTTTCATGCAACTGTCATAACCCAGATTGAAAAATCTTGATGGTTTTGATGTGGTAAAGTCAATAAAGCTCTTTTCGACTGCCTCAAGAAATATAAAGAGGCTATCAATCACGTGATGTTGCAAGGGTTGTTATACCTCATTTTGAAGCTGAAATAACTATGGTAGGAAAAATTCAGGTTCAAATAGGTTCGGCAGTAATTAAATGTACATGTAAATGAGAATTAAGTTGAGAATCCAAAATAATTTTTGAATTCTCGATATGCTCTTTCAAGTCATTACTTGCAAATTTCTTATAGATTGCTGATAAATGGCTTTGAATAATAAAAACCAGTGGCGGCTCGTGGATTTTTAAAGTGGGAGAGTGTAGAAGAAAATAGTGCTGCTGAAGATTTTTTGCTTTCCCCTTCCTCCTTTTTTACTTCTCGTCCTATTGAAACCATATACATAAAATACTATACATACGATTCAATGTTTATAGATCATTCTAATGTTCTGGTTAATTCAGTTGTGTTGAAATGCAAAAAGTTGGGTTGGGAATCTCAGTTTACTGTGCAACATTTTTGCATGTTTTCTTTTATATAAAAAATAAATACGCATAAAAAAAGATTGGATTTTTTTATTGTGTGAAGTTTGTGTTGTTTACTAAATCTTTATATGGGTATGCATATAATTTTATAAATGATTTTGTTATTTTAGGGCCTGATACGATACATCGTCAAGCGGTTTTATGTCATAGGGTTTTAAGAACCCTTCAAGAAATCAGCCACAAGTCTTCAATATTAGACCGGGATACTTGGGAGACCCTTCTGTTATTTCTGCTAGCCATAAATGATATTTTGCTATCACCTCCCACTGTAAAGGATGATGTGGCAGACCAGCTATGTGAGAGAGTTTTAAGTGTTTTATTCGAGGTACTACAATATTTTTTTTGTTCAATGGAAACAACTGTTTTTAGAAAGATGGTTTAAAATGAAATCAAACTAATACTCTAGAAATGATACCAGTTGTATCATCTACAGTATGTCGGAAAACTTGCGGAACTTTTTAAATAAAAAAAAAACAATTAGATATTTTGCCAAATTTCTTTTTTTATTATTCAAAATACATCCCTTCCGTTCAATACATCGCTGGGCACGTTCAGGCAATATGAGCTTAGAGTTTTTATCGTTTTTTGGAATCGACTCAATACCCTCGTTACGGCTTCTTGGAGTCGTGTAATACTCATAAAACGTTCCGTTCATGGACAATTTGAGTTTTGGGAACAGAAAGTAGTCGCACGGAAATAAGTCAGACGAATACGGAGGACGTTGAAGTACACAGGCTTGTTTTTTCGCAAAAAACTCACGAACAGCGACGTTCCCTGTGAGATGATGCATTATCGTATAACAAAAGCCAACTTCCCGGCGCTCGATATTCGGTCCTCACTCACGGTATAATATATACTAAGGTAAGATATTGCACATGGTGGGCGGAGCTCTATTGGCGGGAATACGTCATCCATTGAGTAAAATTTGAACATCACACTTTTGACATATAACAAGTTTACAAGTTAATCTAAAATATACAATAATATCAATGCATCGTGTTGTGTTTGGGTGTAACTCCGACAATCAGTCGAAAAATATGTGAAGTTTGTGATGTGAAGTTTTTTCATTTACCCAAGAATGAAGTTGCGTGTAAGAAGTGGATCCATGTCACAAAAAGACAGGATAAGTTTAATCTGAAAAGGGCTTATATTTGTTCGAAACACTTTTTAAATAGCGATTTCAAGGAATATCTTCAACATAAATTATTAAATTACACACCAAAAAGTTACCGAGGATTGAAGTATAATGTTGTACAGACTCAAAATCTGGCATTTAGTTCTAAAAAATCAGTATTGAATGAACAATCTGCAAGAATTGAAAAAAGGGAGAGAAAACAAGTCGTTGCCGAGTTGACCAGGTAATTATCACAAGAGAAAAATAATTGACATAGAAATTAAACCCAAAAACATCGAATCATGTTTATAAATTTGTTGCTTTAATAGCAATAGTTTTGTTTATTTATGCTTGATTAGTTGTTGGGATGGTGGTAGAAATAGTAATGATGGCGATGGTAGTAATATTTCTAATATTCCATATTTATACAGTAGATTTGCCAATAAGTGGTTCAATGATCAAAAAATTCGACTGCAAAAATAATTCTCTTATGTTGAACACAGCTCATGAAGGAGATATTGATGATGATCTTCATGAACTTGAATATGATGGGCTTGAACATTTAGCTGGATATATATATATATATATATATATATATATATATATATATATATATATATATATATATATATATTTGTATTTGAAAAAGACACTGTGTGTCAAAACAATTGTCGTACGTACAAGTTTTAAATATAGTGGAAACACTATATTTAAAACTTGTTTGTCATTTTCATTTGTCAGTTTGTATTTGAAAAAGACACTGTGTGGCGAAACAATTTTCATACGTACAAGTTTTAAATATAGTGGAAATTTAGATATTAATCTTCGTTTTTTATTTAAAATGAATTTCCATCAAGTATCGGCTACCTCAGTTAAATATATATATATATATATATATATATATATATATATATATATATATATATATATATATATATATATATATATATATATATATATATATATATATATCTAGCGCGTTCAAATATACCTGGACTAATCATTGAAGTGAAGGAGGTTTACACAAACCTTCTGAAGATTTTCTTTCACAAATGAAACAGCTTGAACAATTTTTTAAGTCTGTTAATGGAGAATCCTTGACGAAAAATTATTTGAATAATTTGATGCTTAGAAGTAGCCACATTGAATGCTCAGAAAAAGCAACGAGTGACGACTTGCGCAAACCGGACGCATTTTGGTATATGGGAATATCAGGCGGTATACAGGAATATCAGGTCCTCACTCGAACGATTATTTTCCACAAACGCTCCATAACACCCAGATAATATTCACCAGTGACATGTTGACCCTGTGGAACAAATTTCTAAAGTATTATACAATTCTGGAAACTCATTTAAGGCCTAAGGAACAACTCGAGCACAGACTTTCCGTTTGTTTAGATGTTTTGTTAAAATTTCGTTAATCATATCTTAATTCGGCCGTATTTAATTCCACCGAATTCACTTCGTAGACGATCATTTCACGTACTCTTTCCACCAACTCATCGCGATTTTTATGTTTTTGTTGGCCTGGCTTTAGATCGTCTTCCAAAGCATCCCGACTGTCCTGAAATAGCTTATATCACTGGAACACATGTATACGGGATTTTTACTACAAACATCCAAACCGGAAATAGGATTCGAACCCGCTCCGGGACAACCGTCAATATCATCGGTCTGCAGCTCTAGACATCTCACCAATTATCACCTCAAACCCTTTTCATCAATTCAAATGTTTCTGTCAAAGTTTTACCAAGATTGAAACAAAATTTAACATTTTTTATTTTTTAAAAACACTGTCACTTTAAGCGCTATAATTTGACAATGCGTTGATCGATTCTAATGATGGCGGTCTCGTTTTATAGAACAGATATACAGCTTCCAGATTATATATTATTTTAATAGGTGGCGCTGGTACTTTTCTTTGAATTTAAAAAGTTCCATTATGTTTCCGACATACGGTTTAGGTATTTACTAGGACCTCTACATCCGCGTCAGTTTGGACGAACTCCTTACGGACCCTATATTTTCGAATTTTTAACGCAAAATTAAAACCGAAAAGTCAAAGGAAAACTTTGGCTAGATATTATTTATTTAAATTACATACTTATCATAAAACAATTATTTTTACGCTAATTCAAATATTAAGTTTAACTTATATACTAATTATAAAGTTATTTGATTTTTTATTAGACAAACTTTCTATAGACTAAAATACAATTTTTTTTTATATTTATTTACCAAAAGGACTTGACCTGATTTACAAAAATTTGAACTTTTAAAACATAATTGATTAGAGGTTATTATGGATTTTATAATTGTCTTCAGGTTTGGTTAATAGCATGTGCTCAGTGTTTTCCCTCGCCACCATTATGGAAAACCTTAAGGGAATGCTGTATGAACTGGAGACATAGAGTGGCCCTGATCGAACAATGGAACAGGGTGAATTTAGCTCTGACATCTAAAGTTTTGGTGTTTATGTATGGTCCATCTTTTCCGGAGTTAAAAATAGGTAGTGAATATCTGTTCCAACTAGTTTTATTGCAACTACAGTCATGTATGTTTTAGGCGAAGAGGATTTGATACCTAAGGGAATGATGAATGACTGTATAGCTCAAAGTTGGTACAGATTTTTGAATACAATAGGTAATCCAGTGAGCCTGACCAAACCAGAGGTAAAGTATTGAAAAATTATTCAATATTTAAATGTATAAATTAATTCGGTGATTTTTTTTAATAAAAGTCAATATTTAATCATTTAATACAATTTATTATTTAGACAATTAACCAATTTCCTTCATTAGCAATTTTAATTTCAATATCAATGAAAAGATTTTCTTTATCCTGAAAGCTCTAGTAGTACTTTTCTTTATAGCTGAAGAAATCCTTTCCACGCAATTTTAACAAAAAAATCAATAATCTTGCATTCGCTATTGTTTTGTTTGGTAATAACGCTTGCTTTTTACCTATCTGCTCTTCCACACCACAAGAACGCCAAAAACTACACTGGGCATTTATGTACAACATGATGGTATTATGTAGTGATCAAAAAAATCAAGAAATTCTACTGGTATTTGATAAAAAAAATGTTATAATGAGTATTATAATTCATCACAGTTATATTCTGCACCTGCAATAGTTTGGTTTCTCTGGTGGTTACTAGGGGTGACCTATTTCCCCCATAATTCCTAATAACTATATACCGTGCTAATTCGAAAGTTAAATTTCACCTTTCAGCCCGAAAACATCGGACCCTTCTACGTATATCACGACCACCTAAACAAAATAACGTTGTTAACGTCTGTAAGAGAAAACACCCAATATAAAGAGTTATCAAACTAGTATTATATATTTTTGTAAAACATCATCCATTTTTTTTATCTTATTCCCGTCAAAATTGACATTTCTGTTTAGTATTATTGTTTGGCAAATCATCACGAATCCAACCCGTCAAAAGTTTAAACATATTCCTGAAAACATCGATGTTATGAATCAAAGTGTAATGAAAATCCAAAACAATCAATTACACATTCTCAAGAACTTGAGCTTTCTTATAGAGATTTGCATTTCAATACATATAAAATTCAGTTAACCCAAGAACTCAAATCAAATGATTACTGATTTTTTTCTTGTATAAATTCGATGATTTTGATCTGGACGAAATATGGTTTCAATAAGATGGTGCAGCATGCTATACAGCTCGTAATACAATCAATTTATTGAGCGAAAAATTTTTCGTCCATATGTTATACCGTTTGGTGTTTATTCCAAATTAAAAATATATAGCTCTTGGATAAACCTTTATATGCGATAAGCACACATATCGATTAACAATCATCCTCGAAACAACTCTATCTGTAGCTGCAACATAAGCGAAACGCACTTACCGGATATTTTCATGTGCATTTCGTACAGCAACAAATCTCTGCCGTTTGCCACGTCCTTTGATCCTTCTATCTGCTGATGCTGATCCTCAAAGAATCTTATCCATAACGAATAAGCAGCAATCGTCTCACTATTTCACGAAAAGAAGTAACTCGACGCTTTTCAAATTAGGCTAATTACCTAACACGACATAAATCACTAATTCGTAGCACGTTAACACTCTTAACAGAACCACAAGAATACCGTTTAATTTAGTAACATCAAAAATCATCAAAAATATCCCACAGTATAATAAAAACAAAAGTTTTTAAATATGCTATCCCGTTTTTTTGCAATCGCGTAGAGTAGCAAAAACGTAAACAAGTAAAAAATGGGTCAGTTTTTGTATCCAAACTATTCTAGATAGCGAATATATTCTCAATTTAATTCAAATATGTATACTGGATGTTTTTATACCAGTATTTTTGAACATAAAAGAGAGTTTTAAAATGGAGTTAGAATATGCTAAATATAATGAAATAAGTTGTGCATCTAATTCAAACTTTTACTGTTAAACCCCAACAAAAAAAAAATTGAAAAGGCAATACAGTTGGTCAAAAAAGGAATAAACTCGAGATACTTTTCTGAATACAATTTTATTGTACAATAAATCAGTACAAATTCAAATCATATGAACAAAGAACTTAATTTTACAAAAGTGTAATTCAGTAAATATGAAACCACTTTTCTAATGACAAGAAAGTATTTGGACAGCGGTATTTTGTTTGCTTTAAAAAGGTTTAGTTTAAATAATTAAAACATTTAAATATGTCGTCATCATTTCATTAGCTTCAAGTGTTCAATTGGATTTATATCCGTCGATTAAGAGAGTGTTTTTAACTACCTACGAACATTATAAAACATCCATATATATATATATATATATATATATATATATATATATATATATATATATATATATATATATATATATATATATATATATATATATATATATATAGTTAGTTATATATATATATATATATATATATATATATATATATATATATATATATATATATATATATATATATATATATATATATATATATATATATATATATATGTATGTAACTATCAACTTCCAGATCCGTTCCCAAAATATAAATCCTCTTCCATTTAAACCCTCTGCCCAAGATATATATATATATATATATATATATATATATATATATATATATATATATATATATATATATATATATAAATGTAAAAAACTCTGGAAGAAAACAGGGGAATTAACAAAGCTAAGAAAGAAAAGTTAGAGGTTGTCTGAATATTTTATTCAACGTTATATGAGGACCACAATCAAGCAAGTACAGCAATGCCCACTGAAGAACAAGTGCCGGATATCCTGGTGGAGGAAGTGACAAGGCCATAGACTCGATGAAAAATGGCAAAGCTCCAGGATAGGATAGTATAACTATGGAGATGTTAAAAGCTGGTGATCGGACTTAACATAAAACACTAGCAAAATTATACTTAAAATGCCTCAAACAACAAGAAGTACCCAGCTTATGGAAAAATGCAGAAGTGATTATTTTACATAATAAAGGAGCACGGGAAGATTTAAAGAACTACCGTGAATTAAGCTTCCTATCAGTGGTGTACAAAGTTTTCACCAAGATAATATCCAAAAGAATACTAAGAAAACTTAATGACGCACAACCAAGGGAGCAAGCAGGATTCAGAAGTGGATTCAGTACAATGGATCACATCCGGTTCTACAGCAGGTCATAGAAAGACACAATGAATACACTACGCCACTGTGCTTGGCTTTTATCAATTATGAAAAAGCATTTGATTTAATCTCAACGCAGGCTATAATGGGTGCATTGCTTAATCAAGATGTAGAGAAAGCCTATGTAAATCTACTAGGATCGATATATGATGAAGCTACAGGGACAGTCCACCTTGACGATCTTGAGGTTGGAATAAACGTAGAGCGGGCGTGACGCAATATCGCCTCTTCTTTTCTCAGCCTGTCTGGAAGAAGTGTTCCGTAATCTGGATTGGGAACAGGAGGGAATAAGGATTAATGGTCCATACTTAAATCATCTTAGATTCGCAGATGATATCGTTCTTCTTTCACAAGACTCAGAGGAGCTGCAAAGGGCTGGGGAACCATTTGGCTTGAAAATAAATCAGAAGAAGAGTCAGGTCATGTTCAATAAATTTGCTGAGGACAAAAGGATTTCTATTTTGGGAACAGATCTGGAAGTTGTGGATCACTATATATATATATATATATATATATATATATATATATATATATATATATATATATATATATATATATATATATATATATATATATATATATATATATATATCTTGGGCAGAGGGTTTAAATGGAAGAGGATTTCTATTTTGGGAACGGATCTGGAAGTTGTGGATCACTATATATATATATATATATATATATATATATATATATATATATATATATATATATATATATATATATATATATATATCTTGGGCAGAGGGTTTAAATGGAAGAGGATACTATCCGGGTATCCCTTATCGGTGGGACGACGCGTAAAATGTGGCTGGCAGGCATTTAGCAGCTTTTTACATTAAGTATATTGGACCCGAATGACAGAGGAAAGCTCAGGAAGAGGCTCAGCATTCAGCATGCTGAAGAGGCCTTCATCCTGCAGTGAATTGATACGGGTTGATGATATAATATGTAAAAAAATGTAATAAAAATTATTTTTTATTCTGTTAACATTTCGGTTTTTTTATTATTAAATCATCATTATAACAGCTACAATTTTATAATATATATTATCCCTGTACATAATGTAAATTTAACACATTAACACATACTTTTTTATAATGCCGACCGCGGTGGTCTGGTAGGTTAGTCGCCTGCTTGGCAATCCTAAGATAGCAAAACTTCCTACCCTACACACACGCCCACACATATGTCTGTGATTGTTTCTGGGCAAGAGTGTAAAATCCGACAACGAATTACCCCTCAGTCACGCCAGTTAAAGACTGGGTAAGGCCGGATGCCTTCTGAAAAGTGTTTTACGTCGGTGACTCGCCAGTCGGTAAGCTTCCTGATATGGGTAGGCACATACCAAGTCGGTAGCTGATGACCGTGGTTCGGAACCCACGTTAAGCTGTAGGTCTAGTCGCTAAATAGCCTTAGATGCTGATGCGCCTCTAACCGTAAATCCTTTCCTTCCTTTTTATAATATCTTAATGTAGTATATTTACGTTTTAGTATTGATTAGATTTTTTATAAAGATATATTGTTCTTTGTTTAGTTGTTAATTGACATATTTTTTGACTCTGATATATTTTATACATTTTTTTTTAAGCCAACAGTTTTGGGGTTTTCACTTTTAATGATATTAGGTGCAAAAAAAATAAAAGTTAACGTATCATTTAATTATGTCGTTATATATACTACTTAAAATTATCAGTATCAGTTTTGAGATTAATAACTGTTAGCTTAGAAAATCTATAGGTCAATCTAAAGGTAAAAAATTTATAAAATATGTCAAAGTCAAAAATATGTTCTTTACATACGTATCGTTGTAAACCCTCGCCGGAACTTCATAGCTTTCGACTCTATCATTTCATATCATCAATTCATATTCTCATAGTATCAACTTCTATGACAAATTTCATTAGAATCTTTCCATGTTTCGAGGGAGAAAAAGTTTCGAAGGACAAACGAACATACTTTCACATTTATAATATTAATAAGATTAAAAAAAATAAATAAAAACTCACCAATACTTCAAATATGAAAAAAATTATTGAAAACAATAATTTAACCAGATATATTTATTTAATACCTAATGCCTTAATTAAATATAGAAAATATTCGGATTGAAACGTGTGGTTGGGCATTATTATCATAATGAAACAGGGAGCCTTTCCTGTTTGCTATTTTAGTTGCAAACAGTCGGTCGGTTCTCTTTAATTGCTGTCTTCAGTCAATCTAATTGTGAACAGTGGAGGTTGGTGTTTGGTTTGGTGGCGTGAAAGAAGCCCAAAGTGTATGGGTCCCCAATCACACTAAATGCATGGCATAATTTTCTTCGTATTAAGACCAGGATGGAGAAAGCATTCTTAAAAACTCACCCTGGCGACCCCCATAATTTTTTCATTGCACGTTGTTGTACAATCACCCTTTCATCAACAATCCCCTTTTCATCACTAATCACTATCCGCTTCAAAAAGCGGCGTATATGCAAGTTATCGACCGACATATTCAATTCAAATCAACTTGACTAACTGAAGGTAAATCAAAGCGAATTTGAACGTAAACATTGTAAATACTACAAGAATTATCAGTATGTAAGTTAACATTACTAATCCAACACAGATTTTTGTTTACAATTGCTAGAACATCTAATGGAAAATTCTTACGAACTTTCCCGACAACCCTGTGTGTATGTTCAAAAACATTTAAATTTCTTTTCTTTTCAGGTTATCAGTCAGACGCAAAAATTTTTACAATTTGCCATCAGTACTGACGGTGTTGTCGATCCATGTCAACACCCATGCCTCCAAATGCTCCCCATAATTTTCCTTAAAGCAATTAAAGGAATCGCTGGACAAGTTGATGCTTTTCTCGGTTTGTACAGATGTTGCAGTAGTCAGAATGGTTTAGTTTTTTTCCTAACTTTTTTGTTGACCTCATCTGTGTATAACTCTTGTCTGATCTTATTTTTCTCCTTCTCAAAGTTAGTTGTTTGAATAATTCTAAAACTTCAAATTAATTTGGTTACATTCTCGTGACTTGTACGTTTTTGTCCATGTTGACATTATGAGGAAATGCTTTTAGTAACATTTTATCATCTTCTAATGATGCAAATATAAAGTCACCGGACGTAACCAAGGACTTAATATTGGGTTTATGCATAAAATAATATCGATCAATCACTTGGCTTTTTGAAAAGATTTAATCTCTGGACGAGTTGACCCAGAATGAGGACCAATTCGATAATAAGGGTTTGTACAAGGCCCTCTTATCGTGCTTGAGAGGATAACTCGTAAATCCCACGATTCTAAATGACACAACTTATCACAAGGTATGCAAATAAAGTAATCAGATTGGTGGCATAGCGTTCGATTTGGCAACACTGTTAGTTTTCTCTTTGAATAGGGGGTTGCTAACATCTGATGCGCCTTTGAGGTGCATTTTATATACCTAAAGTTACTAGGTGATCCATAGCAATTGTTTTCGTGAACCGGATTTTTCTAGTGTGTTTTGAACGTGCATGTAAATTTTGCATAACTTTAACTGGCCTATGGAAACAGTGTTTTGTCAATGGCCCACTTCATTTGCAAGAAGTAATGAACATGTTCACATAACCCGCGATCTTGTGCGTTCTGGTGTTCGGTTGAGGATCAAAATAATTAAGTCCATCATGCCACAATTTATCAAAGTCTTTCTGGAGATCGATAAAGACGGCACCAAGTTGCCCCTCCAAATGGGATGCCAACAGTGTTGCCAAATCATTACTTTATTTACACACCTCGTATGCATGCATTATCCCAATATTTTGTGTCCCAAAATTTTTATTTTGATCTACATACCAAAAATTGTAACAAATTTATCGACATATTGTTCAAACAACTACCAGTGATAGACCTTATTATTACGATCTCTAGGCATCGCACCTTCTATCTGGTGGGACACGATGGTGATGGGAACAAGCACAGAAAAGTCACGTAGCGAAGTTCCACCGCCGATTATCACTCATTCACCCACGCCTCCCACTCAAAGGAGATTGGCTAAAAGTTTTAGTGTTACACAATCTTCGGTATCAAAGGGTTAGATATTTCTTTATTCTACTAGATTGTGTAAAAAATAAGGCTGCAATTAAATATCGTATTTTTGCACGTAACTTTGAAGCGCAATCTCTACTTATACCAAGTGTCCAGAAATATCGATCATATTTAATTACTTGTTTGCTCCTAGGTGGCGCAGAACGCGCTGGTCGTGTTAACTTTACATCGAAGCATGGTTCAGGGAAAATTAGTTGTTATGGATCGTTTCACCGTTGTTCGGTGAAATGATCCTAATCAACGTGCTTTCTGTGTTCGCGCGTATTATCAAAACAACAATTCGCTTATGACTTGTCGTCTTTATAGGGCTGGGTATAATTTTCACGACATAAACGAGGCACCAAGTGTTAATTTAATAAAGCAATGGGTAAAAAGGTTTGAAACTACAGGATCAACTCAGAATTTACCGTTTACAGGTCGTCCAATATCAGGCAGAAGTGCAAACAACATTGAACGCGTGCGTGATTCGGTTAGAGAAAATCCATCCCAATCCATACGAGAGCGAAGTACCCAGATACACTTTAAGAAATCTTCACTGCATGTCATTTTAAATGTTGAATTTAAACGTGGTCATACACCAATTCAAGAGGATAAACGCTCGCAGCGCGCAAAAAATCGCTATGACTCTTATTTCTTCAAAGACTTCTGGCAAACAAATAGTTGTGTATCATTTAGAATCGACTGTTCCACTATTCTCTAGTGGTACTGTAGCCACATGCCCATTTATCATAAAAAAAAACAGACGACTATTTGCTTCGAAGTGCTTCTTGCAAGAACGATTTTGGTTAGGTTTGGCTCATTTTGAAAGACCCATGCAGTCGACTGCTGTTTACTTTTGGTATAATACGCATAGATCCAAGATTCGTCACCTCTCTAGATGTTATACATGACTTTTGACACACCACGATTGTATTTTTTGAGCATTTCTTTGCAACAATCGTGCCGAGCCCTTCTTTAATCGATTGTCATATTATGCGGAATTATGCTAAATGTATATGTAAAATCTTGTGTATACTTGTCATATTAATGTCCAGAGATATCAGGCCTTACTGTATGTCACATAACAATCTTGCTTTATCAGTTCACGCACTGCATCGATGTTTTTTTGCCACAACAACCGATTTTGGACGACCTTCTTTAAATTTGTCTGTGAGCCAACGACGGCCACGATTGAATTCACTAAAGCAGTGATATGCAGTAGTTTTAGATGGTGCTTCATCGCCAAAAGTGAGTTGGTCGATGCATTGTTGTTGAGATAATCCACATTGAAAATCGTAGTAAATCATTGCACGAAAATTCTCACGAGTTAATTCTATTTTTTGACTGAAATTAAATTTTTAAGTTACTAAACAACACAAATAGCATCCGCATGACAAAACGTTCCGAATATCTTCTACAGTCAACAATGTCAAACTTTACGATGTACATGTCAGATAACGCCTAGAAACACCATTCTTGCCAATTCCAGTTACATAAAAGTTGTTTGCATTAGACGCATTTGAATGAATATTTCTCAAGAATAATTTGTAGATCAAACTTGGATTCACCATTATACGCCAGAGACGAAACAGCAATGGATAGAAGCAGGTAAAAGTACTCGAAAAAAAGCGAAAACAATTCTATCTACATGAAAAGTCATGGTCAATTGAAGTCAACCAATTGAAGGTTGCTATTCAAACAACATGTCCACATCTGGCCAAAAAGAAAGCTCTCTTTCACAACGATAATGTACCTGCACACATATCTCGGGTCGCCAGATTTGGTTCCAAGTGATCACTTCCTCCCAAACTAGAAGAAAAGGCTCGCTGGATCAAAGTTCAGAGATGTCGCTTCAAAAAAAACGTATCGAGAATCGCCAATATTTTTTACACGATCTGAGATTTCTCTACACATTTATGCAAAAATACACTGTAAATAAGGTGCCAATTTCACAGTTTTCCTCGTTCTATAGTTACGATATCTTAAGTAAAATATAGTTGAAATTTCATTTAAAAATTTATTAAAATAAATTTTAAGTTAAAACATTGAAAATATCACCATAAAATATTTTGAAATAGTGGTGACAATATTTGTCTAATTTGTGTGCTGAATAAAATAAAATGACGGAATAAATATTTTCAGAAAATATTCCCGTAAGACAAGATGATAAAAAAAGTTTGTATGGTATGTAAATAGCAAAGCAAATCTGAAAACGGCGAATAATAATAAATAGAATTTATTTCAGATCTGTCTGAAATTATTAAGTATCCAAAAAGCTGATTAGAGATCAGTTAGGTATTTTGTACAGATGGTCAAGACTACATTTACAGATAATTTTTTGTTCTTTAGTCTTTTATAAATCCATTTCGAAATTAAAAATCTTGTGGGTAAGTGTGGACCAGTTCTCAAGCAGTCTATACGTTGGCGAAGTAGATATCTTAACATCATTAATAAGAGTACACGCCTAAATTCCAGAAGAGCTTGATAAGTCTAACATAAAGTTGAACTAATTAAAAATGGTAGAGCGTCCAAAGATGACAACATTCTGCCAGAGATGCTCAAAGAAATTGATGTCAAAACCAAAGATGAATTAGTGCACTAATTTAACAAATGCTTAATGCAAGAACACTTTCCAAAAGATTGAGAGAATATGGTAATTCTCATATAGAATAATAAATCCTCATATAGAATAAGTAATCCTCATATAGAAAAAGGGAGATCCTGCTGACCTTGAAATCTGTCGTCCGATCAGTCTTCTATCTCAGGTTTATGAACTATTCATCAGAATTATTACTGTTTCTGAATATTTTATATGATATGAACGGTATAGTGTTTATATTACTATATGAGTTGCTGAATTTTGACTCGAGTGATATTGTTCAACTCTATGAACAACTTAATCGCAACGGAAGGAGGTCAATAATTCTGCGATATGACACTGTTCAACTACATGTCACAACAAAACTAAGATTATGGTGAGAATTTGACCACGCATTTTTTGTCGTAGTTTTGTTACTACTAGGTCCAACTCTGATTGATGCTCCTCTATTAGCGTCGCACGTCTAATATACATGAGTGTGAGGTATCTATCATGATATGATCTATTTGGTTTAGTGTATGCCCACCAGGTGAGACTTATATTCCATTATGGATGATTTTTGCTGGACCTTTGTACTCAATACCCTAAGATCCTTGCATAGTGCCAATTGTATTGCTCTTTTTCTATTGTAATTTGTGTTTTCAATATCTTTTTTTTTTTTAATTAATAGCAGCATTTTCTTTTCCTGAATTTTGTCCTCTGTTCGTACATGTATAAAGAACATTGACTCATTTCGAAATATTGCAGTCATTCTTATATATCAGACCCTTCCACTGACTTAAAACTTAATACAACTGACTCATTTTTTTCCTACAAGGAACCATGCTTCTTGTCATGTCCGTTATTTGATACCTGTAGAGTTTTACTATATCTTTTCCTGTAGAGTTTTACTATATCCAGATCGTATTTTCTTATGTTGAAGAGTATAGCTTAGAGCTCCTGGTTGGTAGAAGCCTTTTATGTTCCACATACCTGCATCTTTAATACAATGTGGACTTTGCTTGTTATTTCATTACAGTCCAGAAGTCAGCATCCTATCCTGTTTCTTAGATCATATTATCAATAATTTGGAACCCCACTTTTAGATTTTCCTCACTCCAAATGCATAAGTATTGCTTATTTATATATCCATCAATCTTCCAAAACTCAATCGACGAATCTGCGACAATCCCCAGGCTTTAATGCAAAAGATATGAATACAATTTTGTAGAAATCAATTGAAAACAATTTTGTAGTTTGGCGTAAACGTGCTGGACTCGAATGCGCAGATGTCAGACCATCCAAAACACTACCTCTCATTATTCTCAATTCTTATATTGGGCCCTTTAGTGTGATACACCAAACTCAAAGAGAGTTAACCATGTTAGCATCATCAGGAGATGATTCAATCTACGGTTCTCTTCAAAATTTTAATCATTCAGTTGGACAGTGATTTCCAATATAATTGTAAATCTGTGATCTATGATTTTCACAGATTCATATTAACTTATTTGTATTACTATATAATTGGTATTTTTTTTAGTAAAAGTCAGAGCCATGAAATTGAGAGATTGCGAAGGGTTCAAGAGTGTGCAATCTGAAAGAGCTCAAAAATTAATTTGTTATATACGATTTTTTTAAAACATTTGCTCCTACAAAACAGTGCAAATTTTATAAAAAGAATGTGTAACTAATATTGAATCATATGTATGTGTTTTTGCTTCATCCGTACTACTTACTTTCAAAATTGTTTCTTGTTTTTTTTTACTGATATAATGTTTGATAAGATTTTCTGTTAGCTACAAACATTAGGCTTTATTTTATTTTTTTATAATTAGGTATACCCAAATCATCCCTAATAGGTCTAACAACAAGTAGAACCTCCGTAGTGCCTGTCACAACACCAAGTAGCGGCCCTTCTTCAACCAGCAGTGTTTCATGTTAGTAGAGATTCATGTTTTTTTTTTCATTATTGGGAACGTTCTGGGCATGTTATATGATGATTTCTGAAGGAAGCAGAATTTTCACCCTGGAAAGACAATAAATATTTTTATAAATATAAGGCTAGGTTGAAAAGTTCTCGGTCTGACATAGAGATGGCGCAAGTATCGTCAAATGATTATAATATTTGTTAAGTGTCTCGCTATATGACATGTTCTGAAAAAATAATAAAATGAAGTTCGAGCTGCTATAAAGTACTTTATTTTATGGGGTTTAACCTCGATGGACACACAAAATGAATTAGTTACTGACTTAGGATTCTTCCCGTTGGTTTTTGATGGTAAAGAAGTACTTGCTGAATTTAAACGTGGTGGTACGTCCATTGATGATGATGAATGTTCAAAATGTCCAAAACCGACCGACAAAATAGTCGGAAGAATTCAGAATGCCGTACTAAATAATCGCCGATTTTATAATTTTAACTTCTTGTAAAGCATGTCCATTATATTTTGCACGTTGTTTTCGTATGAAAAAGTTTTCACGGGATGGATAGCGTATTTTTTAAAAGTTGACCACAGACGCACTCGAATGAACACTTCTCAAGTAGATTTACACTAAACACGATTCTCTTGAGCTTCTCCGATGGTCTATAAAAATTGATGAAACATGGACTCACCATTAAGCTCCAGAGATGAAGCAGCAGTCCACACAGTGAACGGGGGCTGATGAAAGTGCGCCAAAGATTCTCGTGGTGTGGTACTCATAAAAAACCTGGCAAAATTTAAGGCCCATTACCAGGGAGGTTTACACTTGATTTGTGGATCAATTAAAAGGAGCTGTTCAGACTAAACGTGCACATGTGAGCAAATAGAAAGCGCTCTTTCATCAAGATATTGTAAAACGTCATGTTCTACGCTTCGAATTTCTTCCACATACGCGGTACTCGCCGAGTTTGGCTCCCAGCGATTATTTCCTCTTCCCATACGTGAAAAAATGACTTGTTGGACAAAGAATCACTTTAAATGACGAAGTCAAAGTAATGTGACAAATCGCATTACACTGAGTCTATTAAATATATTGAATTGCAAAGTGACTATGTTGAAAAATATCAAAAATCTTTATTTTTTTATCAGACTGAGTACTTTTCAAGCGACCCTGTGTATTTCTTATATTTTCTGAGTTCATTGAGCTTAAGTACATCTCATATGAAAATGTTTCCATCAATTTACTGAACTTTCCTAACAATCAAATACCTTTTTCTTTAACATAGAGAGTAAATTAGTTTTTAGATATTTTTATTTAGAAGACATTTTTATATTCAGAAATGAATATATAAACATATATTCATTCAGGCTTATTTATATAAAAAATGAGATAATAAGAACATAACAAACCTACAGGATCTAGCACATCCGGAGATGTGTTCTTTGAACTCATTTTTGACAAGATGACATATACGAGGTCTGAAAATATAGTTATTGGACGGATCGCCAATCCATATATTCCACACAAATATACTTAGAAAAGAGATTAACCTACTAATAATATAAAGGGTTACCAAATAAGAGCTGTATATTTTTAATTTGGAATAAAAACAAAAGATATCAACGTATTTTTTTTTATTTTAAATATTGGTTTATGGCATTTTTATTTAAAAATAATTCTTTGTAACTGACGCCTTTTTTTTTAATTCTATTGTGAAATACCATTTTTTGATTCCTTTGCTACGTTAATCGGCATTTATTTCACCAATGTCACGAATAATGTTGGTTTTAAGGTCATTGAGTGTTTGTGGTTTATTGGCGTAAACTAGGGGTGGCCAACCTTTTTAGGAAGAGTGGCACTATCTGAAAATAAATTCTGCGTGCCACTTCCAACCTTTCCAACATATTAAAAAATATAAAAAGGTGAAAAAATGTTATTTATAGGCTGATTATGGGATTTTTACGCAAATAACACATTTTTTTTCATGCAAGTCTGAGTAGTGGAGATTTAAAAATAATATAATAAATAAAATAAAAGTACAAACTTAGGTTTTTTTTTTTTTAATTACATGCAATGGCTCTGCAACTCGGGCAATTTAGCCAGCTCATTAATTATATTAGAAAATGCACCAAATGGGCAGACAAACACACCTATACCACCAAACATCCATGCCTTCACTAGGATTCGAACGCGGGACCATTGGATTGCCAGGCGAGCGACTAACCCACTAGACCACCGCGGTCGGCTCACAAATTTAGGTTTTATGGTTAATAAACATTGTTAAAGGTACAGTCAGTTAGGTTATGTATAAAATAAAACGAATATCTGGAAATTAACTGCTATGACATTTGACAAAAATATATAGTACTAGTTTGATAACCCTTTATATATGAAATTAAATTCTATTTAAATTGATATGTAGTCCAGAAATGATTTAATATGAATGATAACGTCTCGAAGGAAATCTAATTCACTTATTTTATAGTCAAGTCCATCGTGCTATAATTTATCAAAGGTTTTCTTGAGTTCGAAAAAAACAGAACCAAATTTCTGTTTTTCCTAAAAATACTGGTAATATGCGTATGCATACTTTTGATAACTTCAAATAGATCTAAGATAAGACAATTAAATCATTAGTCTGATAAAAATTACCTTAAAATAAATGAAATACAAAAGGATGATGAAAAAATAACAATTAACGTGAATAAAGCAATGAGACTGCTATCATACCGTTCGAACTGGCAATACTGCTGGCTTCCGTTTTGGAGTTGTGCAAAAATTTCCATCGCACTGTGCCCAAGTCTGAAATAAAAATCGATAGCGCACCATTACTCGAAATTTTTATCAGTCATTTTCAGAACGAACTAGAATCCCGGTTACGAATAATATTGCTACTGATCACCAAGTGACTCTAAATACGTATCATATGTTGGTATATCTACCTTCCAAAGAGAAAGTCAACACACTTTGTTCACTCATGCTTCAGTTATAAATCTGGCGTCAGAAATAACTCTCAGAGAAAGTAACTTAGATACACAAGGAATAATTTGGAAGCAAAACTAATAATAAACTCACAAGAACTTTTAGTTTATTTCAACATAAAGTAGAAATATATAGATTAAAAGTTAATGAGCATTAAACTATACATATAGTTGAAAATTAATAATAATCGTACAGAAGAAGAAACCTACAAAAAAAAATAAAAATACAAAAAAATAACGAATTAGTCTTCGTGAAAATTCACTACTCAGATATTTGGATGTTTTTCTTATGAAGAAGGGTGAAAAAAAAAGGAAATGGCGTTACCTTCTAAAAAGAGTTTCAGGAGTGGCGAAACTAAATATAGGACAATAGTTAAAGCAACAGTAACGTATGTTTATAAGGTCAGGATAATGAACAAAGGAGTATGTGCTGTAAGGTGCAGTTAAAATAGCTAAAAACTTGAAAGAATAAAGAATGAAACAAGTATGCTCATCCAAATATAATGTGATTAGAGGCTATTTCTAACAGCAGAGGGGCAAAGAGAGTTCTGTTAATAGGAGAAATTAGAACGATAAGAGAAGGACTGCTAAAGGATATGTGGCTAAACTCAATGAAAGAAGACGTTAGCAAGATAGTAGGGGAGTTTTAGAGGGTAAGGCCTCCAAGGCACATATTGTTTTTATATTGACATCAGTCTTATAATTTGTCAAATCTCGTATTAAAATATTTGTTATTCTTCAATGATATGGTGTTGCAGCATTAACATCTTTTGGTTTGGAGCCCAAGATAGCCTTGGCACCAGGAAGACCCAAATGCAACACAATTTTACATCTGTTTGGAGAATGGCTCTTTGAAGCTTCCTTTATCGGATGTGATTTGAATACCCAACATAGTCGTGAGTTTCTCCAATATAATGATCCCACTATTTTAATAAATTATTTGTTCTTTTATGTACAGGTCAATCAAGTGGATCATTCAAACGACCCAATTCCATGGTGCTGGATAGTTCGAAAAGTTCACTCAGTTATTCTCAACCAAGCTCTCTGTCTGACACTGAAATTCCTCCAGGGTTAACAATTGACAAATACGAAAGTGGAAAGGCCGAAGCTCTGGGGACATTGTGTCGAATTTTCTGCGCCAAAAAGACTGGAGAGGAAATTCTTCCAGTCTATTTAGCTAGGTTAATAAACGTCATTGAAAATAACAGGAAATGTTCATCGAATCAAAAAGTATCACTAACTTGTCTATTTAATTTATTAAAGCATTTTCTTGATATAGATGGATTACTACTTGCTATTACAATTTTTTTGATTTTATTATTTTTGATTGGCAAGAAACCAACCATAGCTCATACTACTTTTTTCTTTGAAAAGTCAGATAATTTTTAGATGAAATGTTTTTTTAAAGTCAAAAATCGTATGACGTGTAAAATAACATGTTTCAAAAGAGAAAAAAGCCAAAGGGGGTCAAGTCCGAAGAATAAAGTGAATGCGGCATCAATTCGTAGCACAAATTGACCAGTTTCGCTATCGACGGCGGACAAATGGGTGTATTGGTGAAACAGCAGTTCTTTCTTTGCCTAATGAGGGCATTTTTATCAACTCTTCGTGCATTTTACCAATAATGCAACAAAATACTCTCATGTGATTGTCTTTCTCTTTTACAAATAGTTGATGAAGATAATGCTTTGCGAATCCCAGAAAACAATAGCTATCTTCGCCGTATTTGGGGCACACTTGCCATGTAAAACTAACCCTTTTGACTGTTCCTTCTTTTCTGGTGTATAGTGATGAATCCAAGTGTCATCAACAGTCATGAATCGCCGCAGAAGGTCATTAACTCCTTTGGATAGTGCGTATATATATATATATATATATATATATATATATATATATATATATATATATATATATATATATATATATATATATATATATATATATATATATATATACACATCGCTGTAAAGTGGTCACTCAATTCCGTTTCTGATCCACAATGCTTTATCATGCCCAATTATTCGTTTAGAATATTGCATACGCGTTCGTCCGAGATGTTTATCATCTCAATAGTCTCTAACCATCATTCTGCGATTGACCAACAGGATATCACGGACCATTTTCTCAATAGTCACCTGAACAGGGCGTACTGAGTACAAAACCCCATTTGTGCTAGTACTTCGACCATATCGAAACTCAGTAAACCAATTATAAACATTAAAATATGAAGGATCAAAGTTCCCATAAAACTTTTTCAACTTTTCTTCGGTTTGGTGTTGGTTTTTCAACGAACTCAAAAATATCGATCTTGTCAAAAGAAAACTAAATGTCCCATGGGCTTGAAATTAATGGGGCACTACTAGAAAGAAAGCTACTTTTTAGAAATACGATCACTTTTGCGATGGCTCTGCCATCTATCGAAAAAATATCTGACTTTTCACTCTATCCTCATATGTAATAGTTGTTTCGGTTATTTGTTAATAAATTGTCGGCAATTTGTTATAGTTGTTATTTTTGTAATAGGTGTTTTAGTTAACAATGTCGCTTTTTTCGCAAAATTTTAGTGTTAATTTCCATAACAAAATAAATTACCTTAATAATCAGAGTATTGGCCATTGTTTGCTATTACTTTTTTCTATCTTTCTGTCACAGAATAGATTCTGCGCCAAAAGAACTGTTGTTTTTTGATGCCAACCACTCATCCAGCCAATTTTTCACTTCTTTGTAAGAATATAAGTGTTGTGCTCATCGATTGAAATATGTGGTAATCCGAAGAAGGTAAGTCCAGTTAATATGGCAGCTGGGGTGGGACGTCCCACTTTTGCCAAATTTGTTTTCCTTCAATGCTCGTTTTTTCAATTATTGTCGGTATTGATCACCAGTAATGGTTTCATCAGGTTTCAGCAGTTCGTAATACACAGCTCCCCTATTATCCCACCAAATACTTGAAGGCTGGCTTAGGTCTACCCATGATTGTTTGCGCTTTGGGTTGTCAAAATAGATCCACTTTTCATCACCTGTCACAACTTTATGCAAAAAACCTTTTCTGGTCTGTCTGGCAAGCAAAATTTCACAAGCGGTTTTTCGCCATTTAATGGTTCTTTCTTTCAATTCATATGGAACCCAGTTTCTTTCCTTCTGGATTTTTCCCAATGCGTGTAGACGTTCGGAAATGGTGGATTGGGCAACATTCAATGCTTCTGCCAATTGTTTCAACGTATGAATTGAGTCTCCCTCCAATAATGCTTGGAAATCTGCATCTTCAAACTTTTTCGGCTATCCTGGACGCACTTTTAAAGCACTTAAACCATCGTTCACAAGTTTTTTGGGGTAGAGCGTGTTCACCATAAGCTTCAACCAACAATCTGTAACTTTCCACAGTCGTTTTCTTCAAATAAAAGAAGGTTATTAAACTCCCCGCAAAACGGGGATATAATTCTACATATTCAAAGCTATGAAAAACTATGTTTTTTACACAATGACAATTAATAACGAACTGGCTTTTGATGGCGTATGTTTACCCTCCAAGACGCCATAGACGTCATTAGTCTATACCAACAAATGCATTATATATTAACCGAAACACTTATTAGATAATTTTTCAAATAAGCTAACGCAGTGAATCTAAACTGAAAAATAAGCATAAGGGACTTATTTCCAATCATGATAAATAGATATTTTGTGTTTTATTGTTAACAGACAGATTAACAGTTAAAGATTAACAGACTTTTTTTTAGGTTTTACATGGCTGTTTCACAAGGTTTAAAATCTGCGGCAAATTCCAAGGAATGCGGAGAATGCATGGTTGCTATATTAATGAATTCAATGGATATATTTTCTTTTGACTTGGATGGTGTCAGGTATAGCATAGAAAAATAAATTATCACTTACTATTATATTTCATATAAACTCAAAATGATATTCACTAACCATTCATTATTGGACACATTAAAATGTGGCCAATTAAGATATGCCGAAGACACTGTACTTCTTGTGACGTCTGCTGAGAAACCGACCTTAATTGTCAATGAAATAAACGAGGAAAGCCATCTTTACGGTCTGGAAACAAACGTTGAAAATGCGAAAGTAATGATTATCGACCATCAAAACAACAACATACCAAACATCAGTCAACTAGACGAACAGACACAGAACTCAATAGAAACGAAGGCGATTATAAGAAAATACGAGATGGCGAGAAATACAATGCGAAATTTGCAGAACTGAAGGGATAGGAACACAACACAGAACATAAAGAAGAAGATAGTAGGAACCTTAGTTTTTTCCAGTATTGCTATCTCAAGCGCATTGATTCTTTTGAACTTTGGTGCTGGAGATGCGTCCTTCGGGTTCCGTGAACTGCCAGACGAACCAACGCCTAGGTTATTCGATAAATTAATGAACCCACAAGGGTATCCTAAATTATTCATGGACGAATACTAAGATTCTGAGGCCACGTTGAATGCAGGATGGCAGTAACCTAGAAAAATTTGTACTACGGAGTATAATGAGAAGTTTTTGAAAGACGTCGAAAATGATCCATTCGTGTGAGACCGAACATTAAGTATAAATGGGTACTGCATCACAATAATGCGCCTTGCCACATAGCAGTTTTAGTTAACGAGCTTATGGCAAGTAAAAACATTACTGTGGTTCCGCAGCCCCGTTATTCCCCAAACTTGAATCCTCGTGACTTTTTCATTTTCCCAAGATTGAAAATTCACCTCAAAGAATATAATTTTTTGAACGTTGGAGAATATTCAAATCAGCTAAAGTCGATTCCAGTATTCCATAGTTCCAGCACTGCTATGAAGAGTGGGCAAACTGCCTCCAAGCTCTATGTGGCTTCCCAAGGCAATTAGTTTGAAGGAGACAATGTATAGTTGTAATTTCAAATGAATAAAAACTATTCACACATCTCGTACATACATGTATACTAACATAAGAATTTTTTTATGTGAATGTAAGAAGGTTGAAATATTTTCTTGTAGGACCTTAATTCCGGCGTATATATCAGCTCTGGAAATCGTGTTGCCTGATAAAGATTTAAAAATATCTGGAAATGTTAATAAGGTAGAATTACGCAGAGCTGCAATTCACTTGTTGCTATCAATATTGGTGTTGCCTCTTCACTTTCAAAATTGCCCGATAAAGGAGCTGTACAATACAGGTAAGACAGTCTTGATCAGTTCCGAAAAAGTAAATTTCTTAGCATCCACAAAACCAGTCTTACATTAACCCATCCTCGCATTACGAAACGTTCGAAAATGAGTGAATGAATAGATTGCGTTTAAACATACGAGGTGGGTGAATAAAGTAATAAGACTGATGATGTAGCGGGCATTCGATTGGGCAATATTGTTGGTTTCCCGTTTGAAAGGGAGGCAGGCCAATATCGAATGCGTATTCAGGGCGAGTTTGAACTCCCTAGAGTCACCTGGTGGTCCCGTAGCATTTCTTTTCGTGGACAGGATTTTTCTAGTGCGTTCTGAAAAGTACCGACAACAATTTCGAGCAACGGGGCGCTATCAAGTTATGTTTCACACTTGAAGGGAGTTCAAACTCGTATATAAGACACATTAGATGTGCGCCTGATTACCCTCCAAGAGGTTGCAGATCGCACTTTACTCCACCAGTCTGATTACTTTATGTAAATAAACCCCTCTTATGATATTATTTCTTCGCCTTTCAACTTTTGGTATGAAGGTGGGAGAGGGTATTAAATCATTTTTCAATCAAAAAAGCGACAAAAATTCAATTTCGCACTTAATAGAATGTGCATTAATACAGTTTTATTATTAGGATCAAGCGACAAAACGATTTCTTTTGCAATGCTGAAACCGAAGCTGATGAATCTGCTCATGAACGCTCTACAAGTTGAATTTGATCCCCAGAATACTCACATGCTCTTGGGGGGACTGTTTCTTTGCGTACAGGATTCTGCTTTATACGAAACAGCCGAGCATGTTACACAACCAATCAATGAAAGTAGTACAAATCTTCTGAGCAGTGGTAAAGTATTATATTGGATATTATTTGTTATTATTTCATGTATTATGTAGTGAATGTATTATTTTGATATTTTTTTATATTTCTTTGTACAGAATGGGGAAAAAAATGTGTGTTATTTGTGGGTAATTTTCTGTTTGGAATAAGAACAATATTTTGAATAGTTACTGGGAATAGTATTAAGTTAAGGCAAAGATAATAATACCATAAATTTTGAGGCTAAGTCAATAAACTGTTTTTGAATCCTTTCTTGAAGCAAGTGGTCGAGATATTTGAAAAAGTGTTAATTTATAGAATTTTGGAGAATTTGTCATTAATGTCGGGCACATACCACCTTCATCAAAAAGTTCCCGGAATTAATTCTGAAAATACAAAATACAAATTTATTCATCAAAATTGATATTGTCCCCTTCGAAGTACTCTCCATACGCACTTATATGTACTGGTGTTGTATATGGCCATCAGAGCCGTCTTCAATTTTTCCATAACCTCCTCTCGGCTGTTAAAACGCGTTCCCCGTAGTGGTTTTTGACTCGATTGGACAGAAAGATGTCGCAGAGAGCCAAAGCAGGTGAATTCGGTGGCTGTTGGATGGTATTCGTTCCGTTCTTGGTTGTCCACAAATCTTTTTTGGAGAATTGCTTCACGCAAACGTCTCATAACGCCTAAATAATACTCCTTGTTGACCGTTTGACCTTCCGGAAGGAATTCAAGATGCGCAACACCGTTGTAGTCCATGAAAACCTTCTTTTTCGATTGAAAACAACGTGATCGTTCGAATCGGTCTTAGCTCATTGGGTGCACGCCATCCACTCGCCTGATGTCTGGATTGCGTGTCGTAAATCATAAACCCACGTCTCGTCTCCAGTAATAATGCGTTTGATATATGTTGGATCGGATTCAGCCTTGGAAATCATGTCTTTTGCGATGTCAATGCGGTCCCATTTTTGCACGAAATTCGGGTCTTTCTCCACCAACTTTGTTGCAACACGGCGGAAACCCAAATCATTAACTAATATGTCTTGAAAGAATCCATAAGCAATGTTCAAGCCCTCTGCTAGTTCTCTGATGGTTATTTTGCCGTTATTAACCACTATTTCTTTCACTTTATCGATGTTTTCATCGGTTTTCGATGTTGACAGCCTGCCACTGCGTTGGTAATCATCGACGAACTCATGACCACTTCTGAAGCGTTCGTGCCACTGATAAACGACTGTTTTCTTTAGTGTATCGTTGCCGAAATACTTTTCCAACATTTCCAAGGTCCTCGCACCATTGAATCCGTTTTTAACGCAAAATTTAATACAAACTGGTTGTCGCAAACGTAATTCCATTTTTGAAATTGTAAAAATCGAAAACACGCACAGAGGCAGATGAACTCAAGACGACGGTAGCTTTTACAAAACAAAAAAAAACAGAGCCCTAATCGGGTGACTGATTATGGTGGTGGTCATTCTGGAAACTTTTTGATCAAGGTGGTATGCCGTAATTTCTGCTGTAATAATTTCAAAAGGATTCAGAAATGATTGCGGATGACATCAAACCAAGCAAAATAATGTTTTCCAATAAACAAATTAGTTCTTTAATAGGCTAATTTTTATTTTATCTTGAACTAATGGCATTATGTTTTGAAAATAATGTCATTAAGTTTTCGATTATTATTTTTCACATATATAGCGTTGTATATTTTCATTGGTGACTTGAACGTTTCTTTTAAGGACAAAAATTGTTCGTGGTTAATTTCTGTAACCAGAGATTTAACATAACCTCACAAAAAATAATCCAAGTGCGTGAAATTACATGATCTTGGTGACCAGTTGACATTATCATTTCACGAAATAACGTGCCCAGGAAACTTTTCTTGTAATAAATCAATTGCCCGGCGAGATGTGTATCAAGTTACACCATCTTGTTGAAATAAAAGATTGTTTATATCCATATTTATCAGTTTAACCATAAAAACAGCAAAAAAACGACTTTCCGAGGATGAAAAAGTAACTCTTGAATCACTTGAGGAATTTCATTGGCCCAAATTTTGCAGTTTTGTTTGTTGACAAACCCGTTAAAACAAGTTCGCTTCGTCGGAAAAGATTATTTTTTCTCCAAAGTGATAAATTGAGCCATTTTTTGTATCATAATGTGTATTAGAATAACAAGTATTGATATTTGAAATTTATCTTACTGATTTATGATTGTCTGTCTGTATAACATCAACTGTCTTAGAGTACTGTAGCGTTTTTAAATTAAGTAATTTATTGAAACAGAGTACATGAAGATGATATTCATACAAATTTTCATTTTCAAGGTAGTACCATTTCAAGTAATTCTTTAATTAAATTAAAACGTCTCATAACAGTGATTTTGTTTATTATTTGCATTCACGTTTATACAGAATGTCCCGAAACAATACATCAAGCGGGTGCGGGTTCAAGTTCTGGCAAAAATAAGAAAAAAATCCATGTCACCGTGATAATAGGCATATTTTTGAAAATCTTGAAATTCGACACCCTATGCTATATCTTTAGGTACGGTGATCACAAATTTCCCAATTTTTCAGTCTTATTTTTTTAAAACAAAGTTTCATTGAGTCGTGGTTTAAAAAATTATATCAAAATTATATCATATATATAATAGCCTAAGGTGTCGAATTTCAAGATTTTCAAAAATATGCCTGTTATCACTTAACACAGTGACATGGGCTTTTTTTCTTATTTTTACCAGAGCTGATATAACCTGGCCTTTCCCCCGGCACCCGCTTGACGTTGTGTTCCGGGACACCCTGTATATACACTATTGGGCAATTTTTATATTATCTGAAGTTTAAAGCCAATTAAATAGGCTAATGAACAGTCAACAAAGTCGCATTAAGCAAGCACTTAATCAGTTCGTTCTAGTAGATCAATTGACAAGACATTTAGCCCTATTATTAGTATTAATGCAGCACTAGAAAAAAATGTATTTGATACAAATAAATTATTACGATCTAGCATTATCTATAGCTGACTATCCTCATCAACCAAACTAGCACGACCACGTTTAATTCAGCTGTCCAAAATTTCACATTGGCAATGATGGTGCAGATTCCCCGTAAACACCATCCATTTATTCAAAAAGTTGAATAATGAATGAATATTGTCAGTGTGTATATTTTGTCTTAAAATTCTCACTAGCAGATTACAAGGGTAGTCTAAAAAGTTTCCAGTCTCAACATGAAGACGGCGTTGAAGCTGCCCAAAATTTCACGGTGGCAAATTATGGTGCAGAATCCCCCTAAACAGCATCCATCTCGGCTTTAATTTGCGTAGGCGTGTTGCCTTATCAATGCAAGAATTTAATGACGGCTCGACATTCGATTTTTTCCATCTTTACGGACACTAACATCGACTGACATAAATGATTGTTAAACAACAACTGAACATCTAATATGGCTGAAATCGTCAAGGATATCTGTCAACGCATGCGCACTTATATTACCAGAATATTATTGACGAGTAACGCCATCTTCATGTTGAGGCTGGACACTTTTCAGGCTACCCTCGTAATGCTTCTTTGTAAGAAGATATTCATTGGTTTTTGTTAAACATTTTAATGCACAGACTGTCCAAAGAAAAAAGTACGTTGCAGTTGTCATATAAATTTTTAACGCACTTCGTGCTAATTATTTAGAATGACTTCGAATTCGCGGACAAAACTAGTTTCAGTTTTGAGAATTAGCAAGAAATCGCATAGAGCTAAATTAAACGAATATATAGTATGTCGAGTATAATCGATTAACACATCAGAAACAAATTGCAGCCCCTTTTGGCACGCTTTCTTGTCTTTAAAAGGTTATTGATGAACCAGGTTGCACATTATCTTCATAGGCACAATTCTTTCTTTATCAAACCACTTACAAACATTCTTACTACTCATTTAAACAAAATTTTACGTTAACACGTTGTTGTGTTGTTCTAGTTATTGTTAATGGGCGTTCAAGAGGTACTTTCGCGATTTATGTCATTAGAAATGAAGAAAAGATGCTAGCGCCTTGAAATAATTCGTGTGTTTATTTAAAAAAAACGATATTAGTTACGCAAGACTTAACCAGCTACCTTTCTCATCAGATAGATTGGGTATATCGTATCACACTTATGTTAAAAAAATATTCCTGTCCGATAGTGTATTTATTATTTTAAGTATGCTTGGATTTTTGTATTTTCGTTATTTGGCTTGTAGCTTCTGACACCGCAAGTACCATAAGCATGGCTAGCAGTTGTGATCGTTCAATTACTCCAGATCAACGTTCCACATCAGATATTGATCCACTTGCACCATTAGGTATGTCATCCACGAGATTTAGATATTTCCATTTCACCGCATAGTTTTTTTTTATACATACGATGGCAAAATTAATTGGTGACGAATTTTGAGCATAGCGACAAAAATATATTTTACAATTATTTTATAGACTCGGCCCATGCCTTGTTTGTGAGAGCCACATATTTGGTATGTCACAGACTAATATCGTCTTGGAAAACTGATCTGAATGTTTCTCTAGCTGCACTCGAATTACTTTCTGGCCTTGCAAGGATACACATAAAGGAGTCAGGTATGTAACATCTACTATCATCTATTATGAACAAACACACCCATAAATACTATGATGCTAAATTATGAATATTCTAATTAAAGCTCTTATTGGTATGTTATAATTGTTCTAAGACTAGACACAGGAGGAGATAGTGGAGTGGTAGTAGAGGTTAGAACATCAAAAATAATTAAACGTTCGCGAATACCCAAAGAGATTTACCACTAAATACAAAATCACTTTTTTAAACCTCTTAACGCGCATTTCGCTTACTATGTTAGCATCATCAGGAGCTTATTAAAAGAGATTAAAAATTAACAGGATAATTGCCATGATACCCGACATTTGGATTTCAGTATTAGTGGTCATCTATACTCCGAAACCCGTATGCCGTGTTCGTGCTTTTACAGTGCTTCAGGTTATCCCTAAATTTATCCCTAAAAAATTTGAATTTCTGAGAAATGGCATAAATATACTAATTTTTGTTGTTTTCATGCAGCTAAGAAACTCACAGGTATGTTTTAGAAAAATATTTTAAATATATAAAAGTTATACTAATTGACATTGAAATTGCAAGGTCCAAATAGGGATGTTCGATGTTTTTTGGTAAAAAAAAAACAGTGAATATTATGTAAAACTCGACTGCTCGATTCAAAAAAATATTCGTTTTTAAAAAATAAGTTTTGCCAAATTCGAAAAAAAGAAATTCTATTGTTATAGATGATTTTTAATAGTTTTTTTTTCTGCTTTTAAAATATTGATATGCCTCAAGGACGAATTTGCGAAATTTATCGACAACTGAATGAATCTTGAAGAACTGCTTCACTTCAAAAACTGGCAAGGGACTGATGAAGGTTAATCCGGATGGAGGCAAACCTTGAAGGTCAAGGCTTACTGACTGGTTGGAACACTACAGGAAGAAGAAGTATAAGTTTTATAAAGACAGAATAATTGATCTACGATAGGAGGATGAATGAAATCAGCTTTGTCTTGGTTAAACGCGACGTTACCTTCGAGAAGTAGTGGAACCTTATCTTCTTTCCTACCTAAATCTACTATATTATCTAATCTACCATGACCATTCAGATCTCCCAACCATTCTCCCTAACTTGACATTTGCGTCAGCCCTTTTAAACTTAAAAAGCTCTAAGATATGAAGAAAAAATCCTTGGTTTTATTTCCCAAATTTTAATCATAAAGCCCTACTAAATAGCCTATTTTTTCCAAAGAATATTAAAATCGAACATCCCCTCATATTACTATTTATGACATTTAATATACAGGGTGTAAGGGAATGTACCTTCGTAAATTTAACCAACGATTCTTCATATCATTTTATAGAAAAAAGTTCTTTACAACAAGGGTTAAAAACTAAGGCTTCTCGAGAAAAAAAAAATGCAAAGTTAGTAAATCACCATTCGAAAAGCTATGATAATATTTGAAGCAAATATGTGAAAAAGCCTATTTGGCAAATATTAACTTTTTATTATTTAACGAATAAACTAATGAACATTATTAAAACATTTTTTAAAATTAAGAGTCATGCCCTACATCAGCCCTGAAGGAGGTGATAACGTCGCTATATTGCCACGACAAACATTGTTATTTCAAAATTGCGACGAAAATTATGTCAGCGTGTCAGTGCGTACAAAACCAAAAATATATTCTGTATGCGAACATCAGGATATATTTCGTTTATACGGAGAAGCTCTCGCTCAACTCGACATACATTTCTCCGAGTTTCTCAAAGCCTTTTGGATATGGATAGTGTGGTTTCAAAATTTCAAAAATTTGGGCGGCAGCAAGAAATCCATCCTAAAGTCGAAGAACACATTTTACATCTTGTTGAAGAGGATTCTACCAAAAGTACGCAAAGTGTTGCGGGGCAAGTTGAAGTTTCGTGTTGGATTGTAGACATACAACGCTAAAAGAGCAATTACTCCACCCCTATCGTATACAAGGGATTCAACACACGGGCAAAAATATTGTAAAGTTAATGTTTTATTGGCTAAAACCAGAGGTATCCAAATTTTTCATTCAATATGTCATCAACCGACAAAACTTCTTTCTCCAGGAATGGGATGGTAGGCATTTTAAAGAATTAACTTAATAAAGCAATTAATCATATGATTTTTAATGCGACGTGAATCGTTTAAAACGTTGAAAAAGTGTGAAAAATTAGTGCCAGTAATTTTAACTTTGACATTAAACAATAATATGTAAGTTTTGCTTTTTTTTGTAAGAAAACAAACCAAATTATTGTGAAACTTATAGAATGAATGGGTATAAAAATATTTCATTTTATTTTCAGAGGCCAATGAAATAAATAAGACTATGATACATTGCCACTTGTTAAAAGACTACCATAAAGTTTTTCCATGTTTTCCGCGGAAATGGTTCCATTTTGGATACATGTTATAAGGAAATTGTTTGTTCAAAATGATGTAAAGAATCTTTGGCTAAAATTACGATAGCCCTTTCCCTTATACCCTGTATATTAGACTGGGCCAAAAAAATCGACTAATTTTTTTTTTAAGGGAAACTGAAAATATTATTTGTGATGACAAAAAAAAATATTGTGAAAGTTAAAGCTCTTAATACTTCTATTAGGAAGTGAATCATCGCGACTTTCGGTTTTTTAATAGCAATCGCATCTTTCGTCCTTCAATTTCAGCAATACATATTCTTGAAGGGAATTGAATTCTCTACAAAAAAGGTCCCATTATAAATTTACGTCAAACAAGTCGTTTCCATGTAATCGTGCCTTGAACATTGATCTGTTTTTACAATTTTACTATTCAAATTTGAAATTTTGTAACTAATGAACGAATCAATATTTGAAGGCATACAATACATATTCTTAAAAGAATTTGAATACGCTACAAGAAAGGTATCTTAACATTTTTCGTTAAATTCACTCCTTTCAAAGTTATTCAAGGTTAAAGTTATTTTATCGATGAAGATATACACAATTAGTCCAACATTGGCAGTTTTCAAGAATGTAAGCAATTTTTCGAAAAGTTGGCTATCGTCGATGATGTAGCATTGATTGAAGATTAGAATAAGTATATCACCAAAGACGAAGAACAACTCCAGCAGTTACTGTTAGTCGTTAGTGAATATCGAAAAAAAATCCCTAATTGTAATAAAGTTAATTTGATTGAGTAAGTGTTTTTGAAATTGGTAGTTCGCTATTTATTGTTAGTAATTAGAGATTTATGATCTCTTCTTTTGTAAAATATGAATTATAAATAAACATGCAATGATTTTTCTGTCTACTCCATTAATACTATTCATTTCTAATTCATAATTCGATTTTTATGTACTTATAAAAGTATTTAATATCAAAGATAAAGCTTTATCAATAAAAAGCCGCATATTTTTTTACTCTTAGAGTTAGTTAAATACAGTAAAATGAATTTTCATCGAAAAAAAAACTCTTAAAAAAATTTAAATAAATTATTAATTTTGTAAAAATTTAATGATTGTACTTAAAAAAAGTATTTTCAATATTAAGCCTTTTTTTCAAGTAAAAAAAAATGAGGTCTAACGCAAAAAAAACATTAAATTACTTTTAAATTAAACTTTAATCTTGAATAACTTTGGGAGGAGTGGACTAAACGAAAAATTTTAAAATATTTTTTTTGTGGCGCATTCAATTTGCTTTAAGAATATGTATTGTATTTTTTCAAATATCGATTCGTTCATTAGTTACAAAATTTCAAATTTGAAAAGTAAAAATTGTAAAAACAGATCAATGTTCACGGCACGATTACACGGAAACGGCTTGATTGACGTAAATTTATAATGAGGCCTTTTTTGTAGATAATTCAATTCCCTTCAAGAATATGTATTGCTGAAGTTTTTCAAATTGATGCTTTAGGCGTTTTGGACGAAAGATTGCTATTAAAAAACCGAAAGTCGCGATGATACATTTCTTAATATAAGTATTAAGGGCTCTAATTTTCACAATATCTTTTTTTGTCATCATAAAATAATGTTTTCTGTATCCCTTTCAAAAAAAAATAGCCGATTTTTTTGGCCCAGTCTGCTGTATATACATTTTATTCTATATAAAGTACCACGTTTTAGATGCGATGGAGTGCAAAAGGGCTGTAAAATGGCTTTGCGATTATATAATCTACCAGTGTTCCAGACCACCACCTGCTCATTCAAAGGACCTTCACTCAACAATAGTAGCAGCATTTCAGTGCTGTTCAGTTTGGTTGTGCGAATATCCGTACTTATTAAAAGACAAGGATTGTTTAACAACAGTAAGCATTTTTTTTTAAATCAGGTTGCCTAAAAGTGTGCTGTAAAAGTACCTTTCGAAATACGAGTTAGCGTTAGCGAGTTAGCGTCATATTTTTTTCGTATGGTAAACATGTCGAGTTTCTAGCCAAATAAAAAGCATTCGCAATACGTGCTGCTTTTCTTATTCAATCAAAAGAAAAACGCGAGTGAAACCCGTCCTATATTTGTGGAAACTTACGGTGACAATGTTCTAACGCAAGGCTCTTTTGGGCTTTGGTTTAGACGATTCAAAAGTGGTTATTTCGATTTGAAAGACAGAGAACGTCCAAGCATTGTTGGAAGAAGACGATATGCAGACTCAACAACAAATGGCAGAGAGATTAAATGTTGATCGCCGAACCATTTGTGATCGTCTGCATGTCATGGGAAAGATCCAGAAGACAGGAAAGCGGAAAAAGGTGTGCGAAGTTTTGCTTTCTTCATAAAAGAAAAAAAAATTGCATTGGATCGTGGCTGGAGGCGAAAAACGGATATATTTTGAGAACCCAAAGAGCAGAAAATCATAGGTTGAACTAGGACAACTATCAACATCGACCGCAAGAAGATCAGAAGGGTGTCGGGTATCATGGGCTTCTGAAACCAGGTGAAACAGTCAATACCGTTCGCTACCGTCAAGAAATGACCAATTTGAACCATGCATTGAACGAAAAGCGACCAGAATGGGCTACAAGATATGGAAAAGTGATTTTGCAGCACGACAATACCCCATCACACACAGCGAAAAAGTCAGAAACACCATTTCTGCACTTGGCTGGGAACTCTTGCCGCGCCCACCACCGTACTCACCAGACTTGGCCCCTTTCCACTACCACTTGTTTTCGTCAAAGTCTCACGCACTTTTCATTAAACACTTCAACAATTACGGAGATGGCGAAAAATGATGGTAAAAATTGATAACTGAACTATCTCAAAAGATATCTCAAAATTTTTCTGGAACGGCATCTACAAATTGCTGGAGAGATTGGAAAAATGTACAGATGGCGATGGCGCATACTTTGAATAAACCATTTTTTACCATTCTCCCAAATTAAACTTGTTTTTTTTTTTAAGAAAAAATTAAGAATTATTAATAGCCACACCTGATAAGCTTAAGCTCTAAACAATTACCTTCCGAACGAGTAATGAGCACCAAAGAGTATATATCGGCACCTCATTCAATTAGTTTCGTTTATTGAAATTTTTAATTTCAAAAACAAAAATGTCACATGGAACCATGTCGGCCCAATCGAATGTGAAGAAGAACTACGATAAATATCAAGTTAAAAATTGATGAATGGTTTTTTATATTATAACTCTATCTATATTATATTACAACTCTATCGCGTTTCTTTTTAAAAAAACTCCAATAACCCAATAAAGATTTAACCATTTTCTTGTTTGAAGGTGTTGGAGGTATCTGAACTGGGAGTTTCAGGAAGCAAGTCGGTTGGAAAACCAGGAGAACCAATTAAAATGAAGGAAGAAAAAGAATTGAAACCTGCTTCGATGCGCGTCAGAGACGCAGCCGAAAATCTTCTTACTTGTATTCTGGAGCAAGTAGCTTATTTCCCAAATCAATGTGGTCCCGAATCTATAAGTTCACTTCTAAATGAAATTTCTCTACTGAGGTAAGGTTTGCTGATTCGTTAATTAATCATAAAGTGTTAGCAAATGATATATAGTAATATACAAACAGCTACTGATTAATACAATTTTATTAACTAAAGCCTAACATGAATTTGAAGCAAAACAAAGAAAAATTAAGCGAAGTTTGTTTGGTTAGTATCGAAGTATTGGAATTAAAATTTTTTTGTTTTTCAAAATATTTAAATGATCTATTTTTTTCCTTTTTTAAAATATAATCTTTTAATAGATTATCAAATTTCTTAATGGTAATGTACCAGTAATTGCGTTAATTTTTATAACATGTAACATTTTTGTTTTTGTTATTCTACAACTTTTATATATATGATTTTTGCTAAATTGACTTCTCTTTGCAAATTTTACAACGCAGTGGTCGAAGATATCAAAAACTCTGTTTTCAAATTTTGTAACTGTTAGTAACTTCTTTATTTTGCAACTTTTATATAAATGATTTTTGATAAAATTACTTAATTTTGCGAGTTCTATAACCTATGTAGTTAAATAAAATGTTAAAATAAATGACTCAACTTTGAAAACACCCTGTATAATGTTAATGTTCATTAACCTTACCTTTTTACATTATTGTACCTTTAGGCAGTGCAGTTCCTCAAATGCTAGCTATAACGATTTATCAAACGCTGTTGAAAAATTTCGATATTTCGTCACAGAAGGATCAGTAATGTTAGCGCTTTTAGAGGAACCTCTAGGAAACGACCAGGTACTTAACAGCTGCACTAAAAAAAAAATTACTATAACATTTCCAAATATTTATAGGATCCTCAGCCTACTGTCACCCTTCTTATAAGAGGTCCTTTTGGTCGTCATACTTGGACCATGCAACTGAGGCATTTGCCTCGCCATAAATCAGGTGTCAAGTCTTATTCCTCGAACGCTTGCAGACCTGTGGCAATGCAGGATGCACCAGTTAGGCCCCACGTAAAACAGAAGTATTTCCCTGATGGTGTTGATAGAGTTCAGCAGTGTCAAGTGTAAACTCGTTCTGTTTTTTTGTTCTTTCCAAATATATCACAAAAATTGATTTCAGTGACCATTCCATTCCAACACTAGAATCTCTTTTGGAAAACAACTTAACTTTGAAAGAAGAAACAGAACTGATTAGCCAGTTGATCAACAGGCAAAATACAGTGGAAGCTAATCTATATAAAACACAATCAAACAGTCCTGAGGAGTGTACCCCACCTCCTGTTTGCCACGAATTCCAAACAGCCAGATTATTTCTTAGTCATTTTGGACTTTTGGCTTTAGACGAAAAGGTATGTATACGAGAGTCATTCGAAAAATTTTCAGCCTAACACAATATATAGCACAAGAGTGACCAAAGGACTATAATATGTGTACGAAATGTGATTCCATAGCTGGCCTGAACGCGTGCATTTAGTTGCTTGTTTATGGCAATTATTAAAAAAATGGAGTTTGAGCTGTTAATATATTTAAATTTCTCAAAGCGCGTTTCGCTAACCATCGGAAGATGTTTCAGTCAAGTTCGAGAAGATTGAATCATCTGATAATGCTAACATGGTTATCTAGAGTGGTGTCGGACGGAAAATTTCTGTGATCTCTTTTAATCACAACATTCATAAATTAGTGTATTCGTAAAAATAATTATTTAGCAAATGTTTTACAGGATAATCAAGATTCTACTCCAAATTTGGTGGCTTTAGATAGTAGCGTAGCAGAATTCTGTAGAGACTTACAAATTCTAGATCAGCTCAGTCCACGAACTTGCGACACAGTTCATATATTTTACGTGAGATCTCAACAAACTGAACCGCAAGACATCGTAAACAACATACTTAATCCCAACCTTATATCACCCTATTTCTTCGAGTTTATCCACACTTTAGGATGGCCGGTCAAAGTGCAAAATCATCCAGGTATAAAATATCCATCCAGATAACACTGGCCATTTATAAGTAAGCTTTGTAGGATGGACTGGTCACATATCCACCTCGTGGCAGATAAATCCAGATAAAGAGCAGACGAATCAAAACCCCAAACAAAAGTTCTATGATGGTTCAAATCACATTTTATATTGGGCAGATGCTTGTTCTGAAGTTGCTTTTGTAATACCTTCCAGTCTTAAACAAAACGACGTTCAGAGTAAATTCAATACCAGCAGCTTATCCTGTAAGTATTTTGGTATATTGTGTAGTTCAAATGTACCATATGCTTAAAATATTAAAGAATTTCATGTCGTAATTGCATAATATGCAATAATTACATCCAAAATGTCAGTGACAGTCGTATTAATTTATCAATCTTATAGCATGGAGTGATAGTTCTTGGTCGTCGGATGACAGAAGTAAACGAACTCAAAGTTTGGAATTAGATAAACCGGTACCACCAAAAAGAGGCAACAAACCCAACGTGTATCCCAACGTCAATACTAAAATAATGGTGGTGTGGCTGGAAAGTTTTGAAGATCATTTAAATTTACCCATAGGTGTGTATTAAACTACAAGAATCAGCTTCAAGCTAATGTCATATAACATTTATAGGAGATCTTCTGGAATCCATGAATACTGGGTTGGAAAAAGGTGTTGTTACTAAACCAAGTGATGTTTTAGTAATATATCTACATTTCTTAACAACAGGTTTGTTAAGAGTACATTTACAGGTAAATATGCTTGGTATTATTTAATATACGAGAACTATTTAAAAAATTATCAATCTTGCAATAAAGAAATCAGTTAGAAGTATTGCAGAAGGTTTATAGTTTATATACAGAAGGTTTTATTACAGAATGTTATAGTTTATATATATATATATATATATATATATATATATATATATATATATATATATATATATATATATATATATATATATATATATATATATAAGTATCCTTTTTGCAACATACAGTTGCCTATTCGATGAAAACTCTTATAGTTTGAAAGATACAGCTGAACATTCTGAAATATCATTTAGTCCATACGAATGGATTATGAGTATTATAAAGGGTAATAAAACTACTTACCCTTTTCAGTATGTCCTAAGATCTAAACTTATACAAAGGAACATGAAAATTAAGATCTATAAAAGTCTTATTGGGCCAGTAGTCACTTATTAACTGCAAGACGTGGACCTTCAAAAAGAAAACAGAAGAGATGCTTAGAGTATTTGAAAGAAGGGTACTTAGAAGTATTTTTCAGTGCTGTGAATGAATAATAATGGAATTTGAAGTATCATATATAATTTCGAACTCAAGCAATTTTCCAAAGATCTGGATACTACAGACTATGGGAGGGTTTGATATTTGCTAGTCTCACAAAACCGGACTTTTTAAACTCGGTATGTTTTGTTCTCGCAATTGCTGCGACCAATCTTAAATGATATCGAAGAGACGAAACATCTGCCCTCCAATGGAAGGGATGGGTGGGATTCGCTCCCAGTCAAGCAACTAATAAAATGCTTATTTGAGCAGAGACGTAGGTCGTTGTGTGTTCCACATAAAATTGCGGAACCCCGCGGTTGGGTGTATAACACTCGGCTACTGTTGTCTCATTAGACGCAGTCTAAGGAAGTTTGACATTACATGTATGGGCCATCCGACGGGAAGTCGGTGCTGTTTGGGTTGTTGACTGTGAAAATGACATAAAGACTACATTTACCAATGTTATTCTATCACGAGAGAGCATATGTTGGTACCATGACGAGTCTAAACACCGAGAGGAAGGGATGGGTGGGATTCGCTTTTGGTCAAGCAACTAATAAAATGCCATCACAGACCCAACCGTTGGGTTCCACAATCTCATGTGTAACACATAGGCTTGTGATGACACTCAGTTACTGCTGTCTCATTGGACGTAGTTCAAGAAAATCTAACAGTACATATATACCATCCGACGAGAGGTCGGCGAAAACATGAGTTGTTGGCTGTGGATAGGGTCTTCCTATTCTTGATGGTATGGCATATGCTGGCGCCCTGAAGAGTCTGAACCTCGACAGACGAAATATATGTTATCCAATTGAAGGGATAGGTGGGGCTCCTTCCCGGTAAAGCAACCAACAAAAGTGTTCATTTAGGCAGAGACGCAGGTTGTTGTGTATTCCACATGAGATTTGGAACCCAACGGTTGGGTGTGTGAAGACACTCAGCTACTGCTGTGTCATTGGACGCAGTCCAAGAAAATCTAATAGTACAAAAACAATCTATATATATATATATATATATATATATATATATATATATATATATATATATATATATATATATATATATATACGCCTCCATGTAAACATTTCGAAGGCATCAATACGCCTTCTTTCAACCGTTTTTAGAGTCTAAGACTCGGCGGTATATCTTACGATGGGAAATATGAATATCTCTTTATTCTACTCTCTTAGAGTCTTCATACTTCCGTAATTAGCATACTAATAGTTGTTCTGCAGCTTTCAAATCTACATACAGTAAAAATACTTCTTGGTTGAAGGACAGTTTCTTCTCTATTTTTTGAGCGACCCTAAATATGATCCACTGCAGATCTTCCCGCTCTGAATTTTGGCTGCTCGTCTGTATAAGAATAGGATAATATTTTTTTATATTTACATTATAATCTTTAATATGAAAACTAAGACTCGAGCAGAATTTCTCTAATAATTTTGGAATCCTGGAAAATCTATAAATGTAACTGTATAATGTACTATTTCAATGTTAATTGAATGAAAATGACACGAAGGTTATATTTATCAATTTTATTCTATTACTATAATGATTTGTCTTCATTTGTTGATAATATATAACGGCTTAAATTATTATTGTCAAACTGTTTAATGTAAAGTATATAATACAGATACATTTTAGTTCCATTACATTTTTTAAGGTATCATTTTCATACATCGGTAGCATATTTTTGTTTCGAGAATAGAGAAGACTTATTTATTTTAGGGGCCTTCTGGTAGAGTTAGTTTGGCATCTCCATTAGTAGATGGAATGATTGTCAGTAGAAGAAGTTTAGGGTCATTGGTTAGACACACCGCTCTTAATATGGCAAGAAGGAAACGCTTAGATTCAGATAAGTAAGTCATAATTTAACAATATTTATATTAAGCTTGAGGTCATTTCTCTCTAAACATCAAATTACTTTTTTTAATTTACCCATCCGGGTTTGCTAACCATGTTAGCATTATCGAAAGGTGATTTAATCTAATGCTAGATTAGATTTAATATGATTAAATCATAGTTAATTACAAATTAATTTTTCAGCTATCAGCCCCCACATGTTCGCAGAAGACTCAAAATCCAAGAAATAGTTCAAAAATACAAAAGAGAAATGACAAAACCAGAATTACTCACTTACCTTTTCAGTATTACTTAAAATCTACATAAACTTTTTGTAGCAGATTTCTTATTTCTCTATTAAATTTATTATTAATCTTAGCTATGGATTATGGATTAAAAACAAAAACTTATTTATTCTTTAATGATATTTATAATTTACAATTAAAAGTAGTATAACAAAAATTTATAAAGAATTAATTATTTTCCTATTTCTTATTTGTTTCCAGCAACCTTCTAGCTGTTTGATGTAGTTGTTTTTGGGGCATTGGCATACTAATGCTCCGGAGGTGGACCTTGAAAAGTATTTATAATTATAGAAAAATTCAAATTTATTCAAATATAATTACCTTCTAACTGAAGAAAATAATGACAATGAACATATTCAATAATACCAAACTTCTGCCTACCATGTCTCCCGATTCTTTCAATTACTTTACCTTTTCCAACATAAGGTTCAGCTATAATAAAACATTTTAAATATTGTCAAAATAATATAATATTACCACTAACTAACCTACATATTACTAGGGAATTCAATGTTGTGTTCCCTAACAGTTAATTCTTTAGCTTCTTCAATAACTTCTTTGACATTGGCTTATTTTTTGCGATAAATTTCAACCATTTAATAGCTTAATCAACTAACATTCCCTTTGCTAGTGAGGCAATGTACCACATTTTCCATGGACTATTTTCATATTGGTACGTTGATGGCATACAAACTGAAAAATCAATCTGTAAACTTCAAAGTTAATATAACTAAATGATTATTACTCTGGGTCTGGGTTCTTCATCGAGAATTTGAGGTGGTTGTTTTTTTTTTTTTTTGTTATATTCCGACTATCCACTTGGTGCATTTTTGGATTTCCTTTCCCATGCCCTGAAAGTGATTGTTATGAAAACTTGCTATTTTCTGAAAAATGATTAGCTGACAATCTCGTTCCGAATAATAAACTTATTTGTTTAGACAATAGATACATTGCATAAAATTTTTAGTACATTTATTAAAGTTAATTTAATACATTTAATAAAGAGTAATTTTAGGTAAAGATATTTTAGGTAATAAAGGTATTTTAGGTAAAAAATTTTAGGTAACTTTTCAAAGTAAAATTTTAGGTTAGAATTCCTGAAATGGTTAGATCGAATGCATCAGTAATACTTTGCAAATGAAAAAAATTATGATGCAGTTTTAATTTGATATGCTAAGATTATTTAAAGGTAATATAGGTTTGTAAAATTATAAAATCATTCACTTAACATCCGGTTATAGTAATTGTGTTTCTTTAAAAAAAAAGTTCTTGAAAAGACCTATTGGACTTCGGTAGCAGTAACACGTTCTCAGTGGTTACTCTACAAAAGTCACGTTGTGTTTTTACTTTCTGGAAATTGAAGACTTCTACTCTGGTTGTCATCTGTCTTTTCTCTCATTCGTCACTTAACTCCCTTTTGATATGAGCCACACTATTCTAGGAATATTCTTCTATATTATTCCCCCTAGAATATTCTAGGGGGAATCTATTCCCCCTAGAAAAATTTCCAAAGCTCGAAATCTTCACAGGTTATCGAATTGAAAAGAAAATATAGAACACAATATGGACATTGAAGAAATATTTTTTCTCGGTCACCGCCCTATCAAAAAAGTGAATCCAAACATGGGTCTAAGTCCGAATTATCCGAACTTCTTAATAAAAAATCTTCTGCAGTAAGCAACAAGACTATTAGGGGAAAAATACCTAAAAAAAAAAACACTATTTCAATACATATGAAACTTTTTACCAAAAAAAGATAATCTCAATCCACAAAATATAATTGTCCATGAAATGTCGCACTCTTTTACTCTCAGTAAATCTCTTTAAATATTCAAAGGTAAATCTAGATAATACTTCAGAAAAAAAAAAGCAAACCCAAATGAGTGATTTAAATAAAGAATCAAACAAACTTCCAATCACATATAATAACAGTAGCCCTGACCCTTTCATAGCATATAAAAATAATAATAAAAAAATATACTACATATATACATACATATATATATATATATATATATATATATATATATATATATATATATATATATATATATATATATATATATATATATATATATATATATATATATATATATATATATATATATATATATATATATATATATATATATATATATATATATATATATATATATATATATATATAATATATATAGAATCTATCCCAGAATGAGCAAGCAATATTGGACGATTTAATCATATGAAATTAGCGAAAAAAATTTTTGATTTAAAATTGGATGAGATCTATCAAGTTAAAAGCAAAGGCAACAACCGACTCAGCGGAGTTGAATGTAAAAGCTACAAAGACGCGATAATTTTTTCAACAATATCAAATTACAATCCAAAAGATATAAAATGTACATACCTACACTAATATCCCCAAGAAATGTTAGTTTGTATGGACTGACTCTCTCGGACTGACTCACCTTATGTAGCTTCTGTCACACAGTGCCTTTAATTGCATGAGATATGATAACACAAAAAAATTGTAAAGGAAAGAAAAAATGTCTAAATTGTAGCAATGAAGAGTATGAGAGCATCTGAGCATCAATGAAGAGCATTTGATTGATTCTACTACTCTCCCAATTGTATCTACTGTGAAAACAACAATCACAGGTCAAACTCTAAAAAATGCCTTGAATATACAAGACAACGCAACATGAGAAAATTGATGGCTTTTGATAGAAATTTTACTTATTTAGGTGCTAATTTGAAATGCGAGAATCCAACAGTTAAACTTGAAACCTATGTCCCAAGGTCTCAGGACTTCCCTCACAATCAAGTCCACCTTAGCAACAACACTGATAACTCCCAAAAGTCAGTGGTCAGCTCAATGGCCCACCATGGCCATGTAATCATGGGTGCCTTTAATAATCGACACCCCCTTTGGGAAAGAAACACCTTAGTACTAACAGCAGAGAATTTTTTCATTGCATTGGTTTCATGAGAAGAAAAATACATAATAAAATGTTAATTCATTTTTCAGCTATCAGTTTCCACATGTTCATAGAAGACTCAAAATTCAAGAAATATTCCAAAAATACAAAAAAAAGTAGTTGAATTACGCACTTACTTTTTCACTATTACTTAAATATAAACATTGTAATTTATGTAAGATTTTTTTTAGTAGATTTCTTATTGCTCTGTTAAATATATTATTTTCTTAGCTATGGATATGGATTAAAAATAAAAACCTATTTAATATTTTTTAAAGATATTTATAATTTACAATTAAAAGTTATATAACAAAAAATTATAAAGAATTAATTATTTTCCTACTTCTAATTTGTTTCAACCAATCTTCTAACTGTTCATGTGGTTGTTTTGGATCATTGGCATAGTAATGCTCAGGAGGTGCACCTTGAAAAATAATTTATAATTCCACAAAAATTAAAATTTACATAATTCAGGTTGATTACCTTCTTCTAACCGAATAAAATAATGGCAATGAATATACTCAATAATACCAAACCTGTGTCTGCCATGTCTCCTCATACCTTTAATTACTCTACCTTTTCCAACAAAAGATTCAGCTACAATAAATCATTTTAAATGCTGCTAAGATAATATAATATTATCACTAACCAACCCACATATTACTAGCAAATTCAATATTATGCTCCCTAACAGCTAACTCTTTAGCTTCCTCAATAACTTCCCTGACATCTTTGGCACCTTTTTTTGTGATAAATTTCAACTGTTTAATAGCTTCATCTACTGCCATTCCCCTCACTAATGAAGCAATGTACCACATTTTATAAGGACTATATTTTATATTGGTACGTTGATGGCATACAAACTGAAAAATCAATCTTTAAACTTCAAACTTAATATAAGTAAATGATAATTACTCCGGGTCTGGGTTCTTCATCGGGAGTTTGAGGTGGATAAATTTTTTTGTTGTATTCCAACCATTTGCGTGGTTCGTCGTTAGATTTTCTTTCCCATGCCCTTTGAGCTGTTGTGTTGTGAAAACTTGCTAATTTTTGAAAAACTATTGGCCGACATAGTCTCGTTCCGAATAGTAAACGTGTTTCTATAGACAACAGAGACATTATGTAGAAGTTTTAATATATTTAGGGATAAAATGTCCAAAAATTTTTTTTTTAATTATAAAAAGTTTAGGTTAGGATTTCTGAAATGGGTAGATCGAATGTACCATTTATTCTTTACAAATAGCAAAAAAATATAATGAGGCAAATTTGGTTTTATTTGTTATAATTATTTAAAGATATGTATTGTATGTTTGTGCATTTATAAAATCATTGAGTTATATTAATTGTAGGTCAAATGTTCGGGATAATAACTTATTTATACATTTTTAACGTTTGAAGCAATGTATTGATGATTTTCACTAATATCACGCCGGTAACCAAATCAAATATTTCTAGATATAATCGGTCCATAAAGGAAACAATATCTTTTCAATAGAGCCCTACGAACTTAACTTATTTAAAAAGCCAGACTATTGAACTACATTACCTTGCTGTAACGATAGAAGTAGAAATAATATCTAATCAGACAGATTCAAACTAAACTGATATATAAAATACTGAAGCTTTTTTTCTTGATCTATTATATTGCTAAAATACTGAAGCTATTAGTTTGGGCGCCACTAAATTCGAAGAGATTTACCAGATAGGTATAGGAACAGTATTTTGGAAATTGTTACCAACTTCATTATAAATGAGATTAAAACATCTCCTAATGATGCTAACTTGGTTAACGACACGAGCGTCCAGGAGTTTTAAAAAGTGATTTGGTGTTTAATGTTTTACATCCAAGGTTCCAACAGAAGAATTGATTCTGGGCATACAGCACTAGCTGTTCATTAAAACCCTAATGTATATGAAAGCTTTTTTTATTTCATCCAATAATAAATAAAATATATGTTATTTATCACGAAGTAAATAAGTAACTTGTTTTCCAATATTAACAGTTTTTTTGTTAAAAATAACATTTATTTCGGATTTTCCTATGTCAACTTTAAAAGTAGCATCTTGTGGTATCAAGGTTTTTCCCTTTAATGGATCATCAAATGCTGGCATGGTAACCAAGCCTAAAATAGGATCATCGAAACGGTACAGGTCTACTAGTTCTGGTTCTGAAATTATAACTTTTTAATTTGCGTTCGACAAAATTACGATACTCACTTTTTATTTGCCTGATATGTTTAGCCAGCTTTTCCACCACCTTTTTGTAAGTGTCTGCATTATTAATCACTAGATATTTTGAAAATAATCCTGAACCTGGAATGGGATTTACAAATTCCAATTTTACGCCAGGTTTATTTAGGAAAATCACAAATGGGGAACCCGGACAACACTCCTTCATTTTTTCTGTAGCGTCAGAATCATCTGTATACTTAATAAGGACTTCATCAACCTAGAATATAGAAAAACATAAATTTTGTTATAGTTAGATTAATGAAGTATTACATCAAGAGTGCTGGCCAAATAAATGCTGTTCTTTCTGAGAATATCTGCCTCGTCGAATTCCAAGGTCAGTGCAAGAGCTTTAAGTCCTAACTGATCAACTTTTTCTCGCGTTGCTTGCACAAACGGCATTACTCGCTTCATATACTTTTTCAGTGCTTCCTTTTTGCCAAATTCTCCAGATAATGTTTTGTTATCAGGTAGATAACCATCCTTCTAGAATTTTAATAGGAATCAGTTTTCAAAGAGATTTTGTACAAAACGCTAAATAATGTTTTTGTAGTTTCTCGACATGTGTTGCACTAACCATGTTGGCATCATCATAAGTTCTATTGCTTACAAATTGTGGTGCGGTTTTTACCCACGAACCATTTTGTAACATTTGACAGTTTTAAAATCAGTCGAGGGAAAAAACCGCAAGTGCGGTCGCTTGTATTAGTGTTCCTGGCTCACAAAATCACACGGTTAAAAACAATAGCGGTTTAGCCGTAGTGCGGCCTAAGGCTTATAAAGAATTTTATATTACTTACCACAAAGTGATCCTTTAAGACTGTCAAAATACAACTTTGCCAAGAGGGAAATGATTTTGCCACCCATACTGTTACTAGATTCGGTTTTTCCACTGGAGGAGGATTGGGATTTTGTTTAGTTTTAATACCTGCAAAATAACAAACTCTTGATTTAAGGTTGTCACAAATTTAAAATATTTTACCTTGCAAGTAAGTTTTCAGATGTACCCTGAAGGAATGTGCTGTCTCCATCAAATATTCTGATGCTTTTATGTCAACTTCATCTATGCTACCAACCTGAGGCCATGAAGCTTTTACAATACTTGATTTCTATAAAAAAAATAATAAGTAGGAACAATGTTTAAAAAGTCAAAAAGATATTCATACTTTTCCCAGTAATTCCCACACTTTCTCTGCTACATGAGGACAAATAGGGGATAAAAGTAAGGCTTGCACCTCAATGAACCTAAAGAAATGTAACAATGAACATTTATAGATATTCCATTATTTTAAAAAGTAATTTCGTTTCATACGTTTTGGTGAGATGATGAATTAGAGATGGGTGAATCAAATTATGACAATGAATGTTCAAGATATTAGTTGTAATAATGAATAAAAAAATATAACTATAACTTTAATTACCTCAGTATCAGATCAACATGCATCCCATCTAAAAGAGATAACTCCCTATACTTATCTCTTGTAGCTTGAAGCTCAAAGAAGCCAGTTCTTAAAGCCTCTTTGAATAACATTTTATTATAGAAATCGTCGGTTTCTTTAATTTTTAGATTAATTTCACTTTCAAATACTGTATCATTGAATGTTTTTACTTTCGTTGATCTAGAATGGTTTTTAGTATTAAATAAACAATTAATTATAAGTTAGTATACTGTCACTGAAAAAGCGCCAGTAATCACCCAGTAAAAAAAATATATTGTAACAGTCCATAAAAATATCGTGAAACTACTTCACTAGGCGCCGATAAATGATACAGGACGCCCTCTGATAGTGAGCTCCTCGCGTTATGATAGATACATAGATCAAGCGGAATGAATTGGGAGTCAGTCTGAAAAGTTTCTTGTAATCGTTCAGTCTAACATAAATAGTGGTGTAAATAAATATAAGTTGTATGTGCGTCAGTGGCGGCTCGTGGATTTTTAAAGTGGGAGGGCGTAGAAGAAAATAGTGCTTTTTTTGCTTTCCCCTTCCTCCTTTTTACTTTTCCTGCTATTGAAACCCTATATAGGAGGTAAACCAGTAAAACATTAAAATTTTGTATTGTTACTACGTATAAGGACATTGGAGGATGGGCTGTTGCTTGTTGCGCAGATAAAGGAATGACTAAGTAGGTACCGTTTCCCGAAGAGTAAACCATTCAAACACTTTAATGTAACTTGCTCTATTTTTACATTTCTATTTTTTAATTCAACTTTCTCCTCCAAACTTAAATTAGTCACTATTAACTGTTTTAAATCAGACACCATCATGTTTGCAATTAAAAGAAAATTATTTTTAATTAATAGGTTCTACTCAGTGTATACACACGTAGCAAAGCCCAAAACAAAACAAGTATTCGCGAGGCGAACGAAATACACGACGCGAGACATATCAAACGCTCCATACCCTTCAAATCAGCGTTTTAAACTAATTACCGATACGCTCGGCCGCAAGGAATCTACGTCCAAATCGCATGTTTGAAAAAGCAGTTAAACCCCCGAATTCTGGCAACCAACAAAACATATGACGCCAATGACAAGAAAAGATGACATGGCGTAAGTTATATCTATCATTTAGCTCACTATATATGGAAAACTACCGATAAAATGCCTATCAACACCTTTAGTGCTTATTCAACATTATTAATTATATAAAAACACGAGGAAACAACACCTCGCCATCTTTCTTCTAACGCGAGTAGCACAGTACGCTCCTCTCTAGAATTTTATTAACCTAGTTTGAATATTGTAGTTTGGTTCACGCCACTCCAAATTTAAATAAAGTTTTTAAAAAGATTACTTCCGAGACTTTCGATTTAAATCGTACTGTCTGAAGTATACATACTGCTGGAAGTATACGTCCGACCAACGATGTAAAAATTTTGGCGAGAGGCTGGAATTTTTATCCGCATTATTTGGTGTGAAGGGTCGACAGACATTCTTCTACATTTGGAGACTTTAATTTTTATAATATTTTAAAATAAGTTAAAGGAAAGAAACTGAACGGATATAAAATATGGTGTTTTGCTCTGAAAATTTGTTTACTGTGATAAAGGCTGACGGGGCGGCGCCCCATCGCCCTCCATCACGAGCCGCCACTGAAGTTTGTAAATAGTGGTTTTATTTTCTTTTTTTACGCCTAACGAACCCGAGAAACGTTACAATACTTTGAAATTAAATGTTATACATGTGCCGCCTACAATACTGATATATGTATCACATAATCTCAGTCAAATTGGACGAGATTAAATCATCTCTTGATGATGCTAACATGGTTAGCGAAAGAGCGTCGAGGAGTTGAGATTGAAAAAGTGATTTGGTGTTTAGTGGTAAATCTCTTCCAGTTTACACAGTTTCAAAATACCACTATGATGAAGATTAACGAGCTGCAGTATTAATCTTGGACGATAATTGATGTGACTAGTTTCCAAATAACCAAAACTATTTCTTTCCAATCTGTGTTTTTTCTTGATCTTCCTTAGTCATTTTTGAGATGTTACCTACCTTCTTGAAATCACTCTATACTTTTAACTTGTAACAATATTTATTTGTGTTCAGTTATGGTTCTATGGGTGATGGCCTTTTTTTGTCACATAGTATATAACTGAATCCATACCTTAATGAGTCTTTAGATTTTAATATCTCTTTGACCCATTCAATAAATGTGTACAGCCTTAAAATTCCTGCATCGGCTGTAGCTTCAACAAAATTGGCATCCTCCACTGAATCACCCGCATCTGCGAGGCATAACCTATGAAAAATATATATCTATTTCATTTTCTGTATAAACTGATCAATATGTTTTATACTTAAAGGTAAAGGTGAAAGTTTTGAAACAAGTGAATAGCTCAGAAAGTTTCGAGAAAACAATTTAAATCTTAGTTATGCACCACGTTCTGGTCGACTGGCCGAGGTAATTAAACAGTGTTAAAAAACTCGGTATGAAGAAAAATTTGATAAAAAAAAATGGATTGTCAACTTGATATATCCCTAAACTTTTTTTCGTTACTCATCAAAGATGTTCTTACCTCATTCCATCGGCGCCAAACTTTTGAAGCGCACCTCTCAAAGACAGGAAATTACCGTCGCTCTTGCTCATTTTGGCAGAATTCAGTAACAGATGGCCATTGGCTCTTATACCTTTTGGCCATTTTGTTTCGTCGTTAGGCCAAATAGCACAATGATTATAAATGAAGTAAGTTAAATGATTTTGAACCAAATCTTTGCCTGACGTACGCACATTCACTGGATACCTAAAGAGAAAACATATCTCTAATAAATATAAAAACGAAATATACAATGTAGTACTAAATAATTGCTTAAATATATATTTTCTTAGACTTTTCTTCCATGCAATAGAGGTGCCTCTATTATATTATACACAAAGTAAATTAAAATTTAATCAATTTTAATCTCATGGCAAATTTTAAAAGAATTATAACAATTCTCTATAAAATCCTTTCTATTGCTATACAAGTGCATATTAGATGTAATCTAGAATTTAACTTAGCTCATTATGAGAATGATGACAACATTGAACCTGTGAGGGAAATTACATATCTGGAAACTAAACTAAACAAAAATAACATCACAAGAGAAATCAGAAATCGTATTATCTTCTTCTTCCTGTCAAGTTACAGCCTGTTAGTGAGTCTTGACCTCATTCAACCTTCCCTTGCAAACTGATCAATATAATGAATCAATCAAATCTAAGGGTTAGTACGAGGCGTGCACAGTAATGTGACTGATGGTGTAGCATTCTATCTGGCAACACTTCCATTGGCTTCGCCTTTGGAGGGATGGTATGCCAACATCAGATACGTATGCACTACTAGTTTTGCAAAACTTCACAACAGGCCTGTAAAAACAGTTTTTTGTCAAGGGTCCAGGTTTTCCAGTGATTTATAGCATTCTCAGAACGCCGAAGCTAGATTGAAGACGAACCTTACAGTAAAAGGCCGTCCACTGCAAGAGGAAGAAGGATCTTGCTTTCTGATCATCGTTTGACAGTCAGAATCATCGGGGAAGAGTTGAATTTAACTCACATAACCGTTCATCTGATTTTGTTCAATGAATTGGGTATGAAGAAAATCTGCGCGAAAATGGTTCCGAAAAATCTATCGCACCAAACCAAACGTCTCGTAGGATTAAAAAGACGATAGGAAGGAAACATGTTATGACTTTTTGGGGCGGATTGAAAATGACCCTCCTTTTATCGAACATGTCATTACGGGTGACGAGTCTTGGATTTTCACAAGTCAAGGCACAAAGATTCAACAATGGCAAACAAGCCAGAACGAGCAAATTATAGATATAAAGCATGCTGATTTGCTTTTTTGATAGCCAGGAGTTTGCTCTTAAGGAATTTGTGCCTCTGTACGAAATGGTAAACCAGCATTTTTACCCAGGGATTCATGAAAGATTTTGAACCATTTGTGTGAGACCGAACATCAAGAACACTTGGATGCAACATCACGACGCCGTGCCTTTACATACAGCGATTTCAATTAACCAGTTCTTGATAAGTTAAAGCATCGCCGTGGCTCCGCAGCCCCCTTATTCATCAGACTTTTTCCTTTTCTCAAGATTAAAAATTTGACTCAAAGGGCACCATTTTGAGACATTGGAGAACATTGAAAGGGCCGTAACTGATCAGCTGAAGGGAATTCCAGTATCCCGAGTTCCAACACTGCTAGGAAAAGTGAACAAACTGCTTGAACGCGGTGTGGCTTCCCAAAGCAACTACTTTGAAGGAGTGGATGTAAAATTATACTCTCAATTGAAGAAAAAAACTATAAAAAGTCAGTCTCATCACTCTATTTACACAACTTCCATCAGGTTACTTAGAAACAATTTTCCGGCGTTGGACTACTAAGCTCACGTCCAAGAATTAGTGTTATGAAGGATAATAAATCGACTCACTCCCTCCAGTCAGTCCTAAGATCTAAATTCATACAGATGAACATAAAAGTAAAGATCTATAAAACACTCATTCACCCAGTAGTCACCTATAGCTGCAAGACCTGAATCCTCACCAAGAAAACAGAACTGATACTTGCAGTGCTTGAAAGAAGAGCTATTGGAAAAATGTTTGGTGCTATTAATGCCAATGAACATTGGAGGATCAGGTATGACTTTGAACTCAAGCAATTATACAAAGATATTATAGACTATGAGGGTGAGGGTTCTGCACCTCAGATAGGTGGAACGCATGGCAAAAATGCTAATACAAGTAGAATTATTGAGAGACAAGTAGGGGTGACAAAAAATTGGTAGACCAAAGGCACAAACAATGTAAGAAGACATGTTGAAGAACTACTGCACATCACAAACTAGCAAGAGGCTGCTGGAGATCGATTGGGTTAGAGGCGAAGGTTGAAGGAGGTCCAGGCTCAGTGAGGGGCTGTGGCACCACAAGAACAAGAACATTATATGAATACCAATAAACTACATATATTCTTTTATGTAATTCATTTTGTGTTAGCAGTTATTCAGTGATGTACATGGTTTACCAAAATTCGAATTCACGCCTCATTAGGTCCAATGATTCCTTTTTAATACCACAATTAGTAGGAAATTTAGCATTCTTGAAAAATATGTAATCCCAAACTTCTGGAGTTAGTTGTTCTGCTTTAATCCCTAAGGCATTTGGTTTGTCGCCGCGAAAACTATTTCCCTATAAAAAAAACACCATAAAAAATCTTTCATCATATTACAAAAAAATAAATAAAATACAGTAAGCAAAAAAAAATTTGCACACCCTGATTTTTAGGGATTTATCACAAAGCATGGCGAAATTAACTAAATTTTGTTTTTATTTGTAAATACTTGTGCTATTTCTGCGTGCATGTCATTACAGTTGGTCAATGTGGTGCCAAGATATTTGAAATCAAAATAATTTTTTCCGACGAGAACAAATTTCAAGTTGTTAACAGTGGCGGCTCGTGGGTTTTTAAAGGGGGAAGGCGTAGAAGAAAATATTGCTGCTGAAGATCTTTTTTTCCTTTCCCCTTCCTCCTTTTTACTTTCCGTGCTAGTGAAACCCTATACAGAAAGTGAACCAGGAAAACATTAAAATTTTGTATTGTTACAAGGACATTGGAGGATGGGTTGTTGCTTGTTGCGCAGAGTAAGGAATGAATAAGTAGATACTAATCGTTTCCCGAAGAGTAAACCATGCAAACAAACCACACAAAATAATATTGTATAGTTTGCTGTCAAATTTTCACATAAAACTTGCCCTATTTTTACATTCTTTTTAAACTTGACTCAAATTCAACATGGGTCTTGGACTACCGTTAGTTTTTAATTCAACTTAATTCCTTCAAACTTAAATTAGTCATTATTAATTGTTGTAAACCTGATACCTTCATGTTTGCGATTAAAAGTTGATTATTTTTATTTAAAAAATACTACTCAGTGTATACACACGTAGCAAATCCCAAATCAAAACAAATATTCGTGAGGCGAACGAAATACGCAACGCGAGACATATCAAATGCTCCGTATCCGTCAAATCGACTTTTAAAACGAATTATCGATACGCTCGATCGCAGGGAATCCACGTCCAAATCGCATGTTTTAGAAAGTACTTAAACCCCCGAATTCTATCAACCAACAAAACATGTAACGCCAAATGACGAGACAATATGACATGGATGAAATGTTTATCCGGACGTTCTTCTCCATTTGGAGATTTTAATTTTTAATATTTTAAAATGAGTTAAAGGAAAGAAATGAACAGAAATAAAATATAGTGTTTTGCCCTGAAAAAATATTTACTGTGATAAATACAGGAGGGCGGAGCCCCAACGACCTCCCGCCACTGGTTTTTTAAGTCAGCTAACATTTTAATATTATGGCGGAGAAAAAATACTAAGCTTAATAAAGTGGTGGTAATATGGAGGTAATATATTACAATGGAGTAGGAAATCTTTACATTATAAACGCTGAAGTATTGCATAACCTGCAGGTAGCCTGCCTGGAAGGAACTTTTCAATTTTCAACATGTTAACAACCCTTAACATAACCCTAACATAACCAAGGAGTGGTGCCGTCTCTATAATGCATCTAGAAGATTGCTGATACGACCCGAATCACCGGACCTTAATCCCATAGAAAATTTATGAGACGCAGCACCAATTAAAAATAAGGAGCATCTAAAAGAAGTTTTTGATGCATGAAACAGTTTACCTAAATTACAAAAAAATTAGCGGACTACATAGCGGTTTAGAAGCTGTCATTCGTGCTAATGGGATGAACGCAAAATACTAAATAAATTAGGTGCCAATGGATATTAATGTTTACAAAAAAAACTACTGGTATTTGGCAGTGAGCATTTTTTTTTGCGTTTTCAAGCGTTATTGTTAAAGATGTTATTTGATTAATATTTTCAAATAGATTTTATGTAATTTTGAGATGAAACCCTAAAAATTAGGGTGTACAAAAACATGTTTGCCTACTGCATATTTAAATTAAATAATACTAACCTGTAAAAGATGAGACACAGTATAATAAGCATTATAGATAGTTGAATCTGATAGTGATTCAATTAACCACTGTGGGTCCCAAGGCAGTTTTGTTCCTAAACCATAAGTTCTAGAACATGCATGTTCATGTAACCAGTCAAGACATCCTAGGAAATTCTTCCTAACTTCTTCATGATAAGTATTAATTTTCTCTAAAGCTTTATGTGCCTGAAAAATACAAATAGTCAGTAAACCATACACTAAACAATGTTGCCTCTTTACTTGTTTCTTCCAAATTTCATCTCCATAGTCTAAATACCACTGATCACAGAGGGCAACAACACACTCATCTCCAGAGCGCGATATTACAGTTTTTTCTGGCTCATAATAAATTACAGCTTCATTCTTGTCTATCAGACTTTTTTGGAGAAATTTTTTCACCTCCTGAATCTTCCTACCTTTGAAATCTCCCACCAGCATGACCTATAATTAGAAAGTGGTTTATGAAGAATCAAAACGGAATGTTTAGACTTACGCCATCGTAAAATCCTTTTAGGTAAACCATTTCTTTGGCCTCGGCTAATTTATCTTTATCGTTTTGGCTTTGAATTTTTAATTTTTCACAAGCTGTTACAGCTGAAAGATTTCCAAAATCTGGCACTTCTATAATCGGCACTGGATCGAAAGGAAATACCATTTCATTTTTAATTCCATATTTCTCTCTAAACGGCTATAATAGTTTATTTGATGAGAATGTTTTTAAACTGTTTTTAACTTTTGGACGCGCATATTGGTTAACTATGTTAGCATCATAAGGAGATTATTCAATCTATTGAATTGATATTTCTTCTTTCTGTGGGCTACACTCTATTAGTGAGCCTTGACCTTCAACCTAGCCTCCAACCGAATCGACCTCCAGCAGTCTCTTATTTCTGTTACCCCCTATTGACACTCCATGATTTGGTATTCGGTTCCCTGGCATTCTCACTAAGTGTCTTGCCCACCTGGGTCTTTGAACACTCACATGGTCTACAATATCCTTCATGAGGAAAAGCAATATGCCACGATAGTTTCGCATTTCAATTTATCTCATTTCTTGTGAATCGGGCATATTACCGCCTGCAGCCATTATTAATTGATTAACGACTTGAGCTAATTCTTTGCTTCCAAGCTTCACCAGTTCTAAAGGTGTGATTGATAATATTTAACAATTGATAATTACTCAGTCTAACATTGATTAGAGTGAAGCATCTCCTATTGCTAACATGGTTAACAAAAAGTGTGTAGAGAAGTTAAAAACGAGAGATTAGGGTAGAATAATTGAAAACATTAAGTGTTTAATGGTAAATCTTTTTAACTTTTGTGTTTCACACCAAAGGTTCCAATAGAAGAATTGATGAGAATACTCCATTTATTTAGTTACATATTGATATTACCTGTTTTTTCTTTAAATCAGTAAGAGCTGCATAATCATCAGGAGAATCAGAAGGCACACTTGTTACAACCCCAGTTCCTTTATTATCCTTAATGGTAAGCATGGGTAGGGAATAAATTTTCTCGTAACTGGTCATTGGTGCTTTTAAGGCACATCCTAAAATATCCTTCATAGAAGAAAATAATTAATACAACATATAAGAAAAATTTAATTCACATCCAACCTCTCCTAAAAGTTCAACTAATACTTGATAATGCCCCTCACTATTAGTAAATCCTTGAAATGACATATTTTTGGCAGCTCTTGCAGTAGACACAAAAATCTCTCCTGATTTTGTTTCAAAAGCAACATATTTCATATCAGGTTTCACCCAACAATTGGTCTGACCATACATTGTTTCAGGACGTAGTGTTGCAGCAACTAAACAAATTGATTTATGTGAATACTTTCTAAAAAAAACCATATTTTTTGTATAAATCTAAGATTCTATTAACAAAAATATACTTACCCAAGCTTCTCAGGTATAGGTTCTAGAATTTTCATTTTAATTAAAGTATATTCTTGTGGTCCAACTCCCTCTCCGGATGATCTATCATGATCCATACACGGCTGACCATCTTTAGCTGAATAAACAGTGTATCTTTTACCAAACTGAATTTTATTCCTCTCTTTTAATCTAATAAACTGCCATCTAACAAATGAATCATAAAATGGATTAACATCTGTTGTGATGAAAGTTCTTCTCCAATCAACCTGACAAAATGTTAACTTATATTATAATTAAAATTGTAACATTCAGGTTGATACTAACATGAATACCCAGTGCATTTAGATCTTGTACTGCCAGAGGTGGGAAATAATCAAGCCAGTAATTAGAATCAGCAAATTTCTTTAACTCTTCATCCATTAATCCTAAACTTTCCATTATTTGCCATTGATATTTGGCTGTACCTGCTTTGGCAGAAGCTTTACTCTAAAAATCATAGTACTCTAATAAGATATACTATTTAAGGGTAATAAATTACCTTTTTTCCTTTACTCTTATCTTTTGGTACTCCATCATTCTCTTCTTGGACTTCAACTTCTTCCTCTACAGGGAATTGAGGAGGGAAACCAAATAATTCCATTTCTCTTTTTAACTTATCAGCACATGCCTTAATTGGCATACCAGTACAATGGAACCCAAATGGAAAAAGAACTTTCTTGCCCTTTAATCGATTGTATCTACAAATAAAATATTAATAACATTACCCTCCAGACATAGCAACAAAAAAAGAACTCACCTTACAGCAAACTCACATTTTGATAATGAAAAAGTGTGTCCTAAATGAAGCTGACCATTCATGTAAGGATAAGGAAATGTACACAAGAATTTTTCATCATCAGACTTTCTAGCTGTTTTTGGAGCATCTTCTTCAAAGAGTTTTTCCTTTTTCCAACGATCTTGAACTTCAGACTCAATTTTCTGAAGGTACTCTACCTTAAAGGTACCTTTTCTCTCAATGCTCACCTTAAAAAAATTTAAATTGCATCAGATTTTTGAATTGACAAATATTTATGCACACAAATTATATCTCGTCCATACCATAACGGTTTAGTTATTCTGTTTAAGAATATGTTTTAACTGTTGTAACCGAATTAAATTAAATATGTTGAAAAAATGAAATTATAAATATCATACGGCACACGAGCGAGTTGTCAAAACTTTCCTAACCAAACAAAATTCGAAAATATTAAGGTCAGTGAATAATTACCACTCTATATTTATCTCTGTTTTATATACCACGCTATAGCGATAGATATATTTCGCGGTTCTCAATCTGATTACATCATTTACTAGGTAGAATATTCTTTAAATTTATTTACTAAATTAATGTTAAATTTTGGGTTAGCTTTTTAAATTTGCCCGAGATAAATAATTCAAATCGCCCATTTTAAATATTCCGGCAATAGTACATTTGAACTACTACGATAAATTTTATACAGGAAACGGAATATCGTCACTCAGTATTCAAGAGTTAATATTTTTAAATTAAATGTATATTTTTGTATATTTTGATGAATTAACTCTATATTATTAATTTAACATTTCAACAAGGATTTTTTTAATTTATTAATATAAGTAATAGTAGTGTAGAATAAATTATAATATTATTATTATTATAGTTACAATTGCATAGCAACAACCATCTTTCCTAGTAGACTATGGAAAACAAATGAAAATCAACCCCCCATTTTATCCGTTTTGTTTGTGAGCAGTTTGTCGGTCATATTTTTTGTGTTTTTTCCCGGTAAGTAGGATTATATTTTTATAATAAATTAGTGAAGATATTTTAAAGTGATAAGTAAAATAGGTTAACAGTTTAATTACGCCGCAAACGAATATTGTTAAAAGTACGCCGAATCTGGTAGCTTGTCAATGCTGTTGTCATTGGTAATGTAATATTTTTAGTTTTCGAAATATATTAAAATTATTGTTCGATAAATGGCTAATATTAGGAAAATAAACCGCAAAAATTGATTCATTGTCTGCTCGCACTTTTTGACGCATATAAAAAATGTTCTTTCTGCAGTTAAACACAAATTGAAATATTTTTCAAAAATAACACCTGCCAAGTTTCGAAATAAGGCCGAAAATTGCATAACGCCATTTTCCGCGGCTGCAGATATTTCGACTTTCCCCCCCTAGTCCTGGAATTTTCGCAATTCGCTCCAGGAAACGCTAATCCTACCGTAGAAATGACGTAGTTATAACTGGAACGGCCATCGGTCACGTGACCGACCGTAATCGCCATCTTGAATAGAGTGCGCGTTGCGAAAAGTCTCCAATTCAATAACCATTTCGTCCTTGCGTTTTAGACGCAGACGCGCCATTTGCTAAACATTTGCTCGTCATGGCATTGGTAAGTTTTAGCCCATTTCTAGTCGTTTAAAAACACTTTTTATCGGTGTTTTACAAGCCAAATACAATTTATATCATCCCTCAACACGAATTCGGACTTGTGGTTGTCATAACCTTACAGTTGTGAGAAATTTTCGGCGGCTAAAGTGGTACCTATTTTTACTGTTGTGCACTTGTAGATTTTTCGATTTTTAAGGGTACGTTGTAATCTAAAATGTCTATAAATTGTTGCAGATAAACGTTTATTCGCGCGAATAAGATTTTTTGGAGAAATAAAGGCCTATTTGGAACCTAAACCTACTGAAGTTATTTGACAAGGTTCAAATTTTACTGTGGCAAACAATAAACAAATAAATGCAACAATGTGTACAAACATAAAAGAAGACTATATATCCGAAGATCAGTATGCCATAAAGTCGGAAGACTTTGCGTTGACTGAAGGCGCTATGGAAATAAATGGGAAAATATGTATGGAACAGCTGGAAGATGCCCTTTTGGCTGATCCCGACAACTGTGGCATTTGCGGGTAAGTGCGCTAGAATCTATAAAACACATTTATCAAATTATATTCTTAATCTTAGGGAAACTCTCGTTATGCCCCGAATGCTGTATTGTCTCCATGTTTTCTGTGAAAGTTGCTTGGAAAAGAAACTAATAGGAGAAGGAGGTGACGCAGGAAGTCCCAACACCACCATCGAATGCCCAACTTGTAGCTTTGAAACTAAGGTACTGTACATTTCTACATATAGAAACTAGTAAAATACTGAATATAAAAATTTCGCAATTTTCTTAACTGTTACACCATTCATATTTTATCTTCCACATAATTGGACAGTCTTAGTAAAATATTTGTTTAATATTCAAATAGAAATTTTATGCCTGGTAAACATCTAACAGAGATAGGTTTTTAATATTTTATTTAGACTTAAAACAAGCATACTTGTATTTGTTTTTGATTAAAACTAAATAGGCAAGTTTAATATTATTGATGACTTAGGTAAACAAATAAGCTGATGTACATTTGGATAATTTAAGTTCATTGAAAATAATTGTTGAATGTATTTAATAAGTTTATACAGAATTAAGTAATGTTTTATGACTTGATCTTTCCGAGTATGATTAAAATGGGCTGTAGTTTGTTTTTTAAGTAAGAATTATGAATTGTCTCGACTTGTTAGCCTCCACTTATATTAGTTTTCAACAATCAAAGAAGAATAAATATTCAAACTTCAATATCAATCAAATTAGATCTCAAATTGAGTCAAACTGTAAAGAAGTTCAATTCTATTTTATTGGAACTTTTGGTGTGAAATACTAAACTCAAACAGATTTACCACAAAATATCAAATCATTTTTTTAAATTATACTTCGACGTGCGTCTCTAGAGCTATATTAGCATCATCAGGAGATGATTCCAAAATTAATTTAAAAAATACCATTCATATACATTTAGTCCCTAGAGAAGCGGGCCGATGTCTGATGTATATTTCGTACGAGTTTGAACTCCCCACAGTCGCTTGGTGGTCCATAGCAGTTATTTTCATGTGTAGTGAACAATTTTCGAGCAACGGTACGCTATCAAGTTTTGTTTCATACTTGGACAAAATTTTTGCAAAACTTCAAAAGGCGTTCATTTGTGGCAACAGTGTTCATCTTCAATTGAGTCTTGGCCTTCTGAGAATGCCTTTAACCATCTGAAAGCCTGGGTCCCTGACAAAACATTGTCTCAAGCTCTAAATTTCAGCTGCATCTTCAACCAACCATATTTTTAGATAGATAAAATTATCTCTGATGTATATGTGCAGTTGTATGCTATTTGTTGGAACAACTGGTTAACTTAATAAACAAATCAAAGCAATCAAATAATGCTTATTAATAGTAGTGCTCATTAATCAATCATTATAACAGTTACAGAGGTAATGAGCCATCTCATACTGCATTCATAATATTTGATTAAGCACTAACCCCTTTTTCATCTGATGTTCCCAATGCCTTATTTTCCCTACATTGTTATCACTTATTGATCACAGTCTTGATTTAATGTAGTACATAAAATAATTATCCATTGGCCTCCCTCCAAATATGTATTCCGACAGAAGGGAACACAATCAAATATAGTTATTAAATAGGTATTTTGTGTTTTATTTAAACTTCGCTATTCCGGAAGGCTTTTCTGGACATATTTGCTAAATGTGTCTTGCAAAAGAACAGAATATAATAAAATGTAATTATTAATGTATGTTAATATACTGAATGCCTGTTCTCTAGGGATAATTACTACAAGAATTACTAGGGTGTACCAAATTTATTTGCATATGTATATCATTTTTATGCCTCGTAAATGCCCTCAGCTAAGTATGGGATACTCATAATTCCCTTAAAGGCTGCTTTACATGCTGGCTCATAATATATATAGTGGTCGCCTTGATGGTCCATGCACCCACTGGTCTTTGATGGGCGAGACTGGGCCAACTGCTTTATGTTTGTCCAAATTTTTGCTGGCTATCTTTTGATGTGGGGAAAAAACTGCTCCCAATGTCATTGTCCGCCATCACTAGCCAAACATCGGCCATTTCACCCCAGTGCCCCTCTTCACAATTTCGAGGATTCTAAAAAGTTTCCTAGAGTTTGTTCTAGGATCTGCAGCTCCAGTTGCTCTTAAAATGTCGTCATCGAAGGACCTTGGACGACCTGATCTTCCCCTAACTTAAAGACCGATATCTTCCTCTGGGAACTTTTTTTACACCAGAGCTGAGCCGTGCGGATTGATACGGCACCTGGGGTTAAACTGTCATACAAAAATAATTGATTTATGGCACAAATATTTTCAGAATGATTCCAATATCAGTTTGTCATTACTAGAGACTGGACTTGTTAAAAAAGATAAGTGAATAAATAGTTTCATGCAATGACGTGCGCCAACACTTCGATTTATTAAAATACCTATATCGCCAAAATGTTTGTAAATTTATTCTAATTATTTTTTGTTCGTACATTGGATGCTTCGTTTTTTTATGTTCTATGGTAAAAAAAAGTATCAGTACGAAGTAAACAACGATAAAGCTAAAGTTAGTATTAAGGTATTTTTCTCTAGAACCAGTCAGCAGTGTACAACTTTGGCTAAACATACTGATAAATAGTGGCCTTGCCTGAGCTCGGGCAAAAATCCGCTCCTAGTCCTTATGATTATGCGATTTGATACCACGTAAAGTCTGTAATAAAAAATCATTTTTTGATACTGTACAAAATTTTATTTTATTTAGGAGTTAATACAGTTTTAATCTATCGTAATTGACAAACTTTTTATTCCTTTTTTGTAAATGGACGGCGATTTTAAAGTAAAATTGTCTTCGAATGCAGTTTTAATAGCAGTCATAAACACCGTTGTATTGTAGACCATGAAGTTTTTAATCTGTATGGTTAATTCCTGGATAGTTTGCTTGGGATTTAGACATTCATGAGTTTACAGTAATTGTAACCTTTAATTCTGCAAAGTATGTCTACACTAGCAGGAAGGGCACACCTAAAGAATCTACTTTTATGGTGAAGGAAATACTCCTCAATAAAATGATTTTGTGCATATGTGATATCCCATGCCAGAAATTCCCGATTTACCTCCCTGTGATTTATTTTATTGAAACTTCCTAAATAGTCATCTTTACAATAACGAAATCCACTGTCTACAATCCAATACAAAGGGAATATCTCCCAAAAAATAATTGAAATCTCACCAAACATGTGCTAAAAAGTTTTCCAATCTCAGCTGCTTGATTAGAAGAATGCTACATGTTTTTTTTTTACTTTTAATAAAGATTTATTTTCGTATAGACAGTAGTTTTATTTTAATAGAAAATTTGAATTGTGTAAAAATAAGGCCCCATCGTATTACCAATAACAAAAACAAGCCGATGAAACGAGGAAAGATAGTACTAAAATAACAAAAATCAAAATTTTGTTGCTGAAAATACTTGATAAGTTATCAGTTTTGTTTTTCTAATAATAGCTTCATTGTATAAATAGCTGCCGATTGTTATCTATCTATTGAATTAATATGTATGAAATTCAAGATTTAAATACAAGCGAAATACTTTTGTTAATAACCTCTAGTTTTTTTGTCTATGACCTTAAAGTGGTTTAACTTGGGAGGTTTTAGAAGAAGTGAATAAAAAGCAGTCTTTAGTAAACATTTAAATACACAATGTGTTTAAGAGGAAAAGAAGTTATTTTCGTATCATAAAAATGAAATTTTGGTCTACAATACCTCTTAGAATTAAAAATTGACGTAGTACTCCTGTAAAATTAGGTTCTAAGCTCAAACAATTCTACGGTGGCAGCTTGGCTATTTAGGACAAATTTTAAATTTCTATTTGGCCATAACTTAAGATTGATGTGTTGCTTCATAACAGGTTTTCAACGTATGTTTTAAGATAACCGTTACATTGTCACAAAAAATTGTAAATGTTAAAACTACTAAATATTAAATTCTACTGTTCATAACTAAATGGTCATTCATAGAGCAATAGTTCTATTTCTTTTTAGTGTCTTTTATATTATTTTGAATCGCTTATTCTGTTATATATTTTCAGGTGGGATTGAAGAAAGTGGCTGCACTGCCTCTTGACGTAACAAAAACCAACGTATCTGATGTATCCCACTCTGTCAATCCAACTTGTACCTCTTGCACAGCTAAGGAGATTGCCAAGTCGCACTGCAACACTTGCCATAATCTGTTATGCAACAATTGCGACTCGGCCCATCACTACATGAGATGCTTCGAGTCACATAAGGTGGTTGCTTTGGAAGACATGAGAAAGGTACGGGAATTTATCATTTTAAATTACATTCTTCGAAACCTATCCTGTCTTAAAATGGCTAGAGAACAATTGAAAGCTGCCTTGTAACCATGAAAAAAGAAACATGAAATACATATTAGACCATCTGGTTAGTTTTTTGTAATGATGTTATGACCCTTCTCCAGGAAAAAACATCTAGTAGCTGCTTTTCTAGGATATTTCTAAAGTATTTGATAATGTATGCAGGCCCAACATTCTTAAATCTCTTCACCATTGGGGAATGAGAGGAAAACTCGGAACATTTTTAACAGAATTTCCTTTCAGATATTTCTCACTCAGGGTATATTATCAAATGTACTTGTGAGATATCTGCCATTTTAAAAATGGGGTCCCACATGGATCAATCTTGAGCTCCACTTTGTTTAACATCACAATCAATACTATTTAAAAATACATCTCTGTGGTCAATGCTCTCGTTTATTATTCCTTCTCTAGAGTAAGAGTTTGGTACAAGTCATGTATACTACTCCCTCTCCAGCTGGTCAAACTATTCCGGTTTGATTTTCTCCACTGCAAGTCGGCTAAACACCAGAGTTCAAGATTGCACAATTTCTTTTCAAACATCCTCATTTGTTCCATATTATCCTAAAAAAAACTTGATGCCTACATTTGGTCAGAAGCTAACATAGAAAGATCATATTTTCCATCTAAAGATATGAACATCATAAAATTCTTCTCTTCTACTCTCATAAATCAAATCAATCTTCATAAATCAATAATCACATTTAAAATTGAATACGGCAGTATAGTTTGTCTCTGTTCCAAAGAGATATGTACTTCACTTTGATGTATTTTAGAATACAGCCATTAGATACCAATTGGAGCTTTCACTATCAGACTAATCTCAAGCCTCCATAGATACCCAGAAATACAGAAATTTTCAACTTCAGAATTAATTTCTTCCTGAAATACGCATTTAGTCTATGGGTAAAACCATTCATTTAAAGTCACTCTATTTTTGCCGCTGTCCTTTTGTTCGTTCTCAATATTGGTTATAAATTTCGAAATATATTGGCTCTGGCAACTCTACACACATCACATTATATGACTCGTATCAATTTGAATTCCCTAAAAATCCACTTGTGGGTGAGGCTACCTTATTAATTAGGTATACACTTATGCGCGTACAGTTTACTTGTCTAAAAACCATTACAATTATCGAATATTCACCATAGTATCTTGCAGTGCTGCTTGTTATTTTTTAACCGCGTCTTTAAAAATATTTCAGTGATGTAGTGTATTGAAAGTTTTCCATCTCAACAATGTTCAATGATCTTGCTAATAATAAAAATGCAATAGAGCATTACCATTTAATGGAAACAATTTAAAGTTAAATAGTAGGTTATTGTTTTTGCAATAAAGTAGTAAAATAAAATAAAGCCAGTTTCAGATCAATTTAATTAATAAGTAAGAATAATTTTGAGGTTAAAAATGATTGAAATAATAAATATTTTTTAGGATGGTATAAAAATTACTATCCACAAACCACTGGAATGCGATCTTCATGCAGGAGAAAACATAATTTACAACTGTGCCGCATGCAACTGCTTAATTTGCGGGCAATGTGCAAAGAATGATCACAAAGGACATCCCACAGAGGGTATATCTGATTCGGAGATAAGAGTGCGCCAGGACATGGAGAATCTTCTAGCCAAGAGTAAAGAAAAGATTGAAAAGCTGATGAAATGTTCTAGTGGACTGGATGGTAACATGGAGGAATTAGCCCATCAAAGATCCGCCGCAAAAGACTTGATCAATGAAACATACCAAAGTTATAAGGCTGTTTTAGAAAAGTGTAAAGTAAGTACTACAACAAAAGATTAACTCAGATATTTATTTAGTTATCTCTGAACGAATATACTGTTTGTCTAAATGAAACCGGTGTTTTAAAAAAAAAAAAAAAGAAAGAATCCTTTTTGCAGTAATATAAGCTTCTGAAAGTGTAAACTTGAGATTTGTCACTAAACACCAAATCAATTTTTTAAACTTGTAGACGCGCGTTTCGCTACCCATGTTGGCATCATCGGTAAATGATTCAATCTAATGATGATGTTCACACGGTTAGCGGAACGCGTGTCGCGAAGTTAAAAAAGTTATTTGGTGTTTAGCGGTAGGTCTCTTTGAGTTTAGTGTTTTACACTGAAGGTTCCAATAGAAAAATAGTTCTGAAATTGTGTTAAACAAATCTTAATGATGCGCTATAAGTCCATTGTTATTTTCTCATGAAGATCACTAAATAAATCTTTCATTTGCCGACCGCGGTGGTCTGGTGGGTTAGTCGCCCGCCTGGCAATCCAATGGTCCCGGGTTCGAATCCTGGTGCGGGCATGGATGTTTGTGCGCGTATTTGTATGTGTTTGTCGGTGTTGGTAAGTCACTAAATAACGCCTTTGAGCGTTGACGTGACTTAAATTTAAAAAAAAAAAACAAAAATCTTTCATTTCACCCGAAAAATTGTTTAAAGTCACTCAGAGCATTGAGTTATGTCTGCTATAATACAAGGTGATGCAACTAGTAGTATTTTTTGCTTGTTTCTAGACAGCAGTGTATTTCACTTAAAAATATCCTTAAATGTTACTAAATATGTTTTAGGACGAAGCTTTAGAGGAATTGAACAAACTTTATCATGACAGAGAATTAAAGATAATGAAGCAGTCTGATGAACTGGGAAAGACTATAAGCAATTTTGAGGATGCATGTAAATACACGTCCAAGTTACTTGAAACTGGTACAGTTTTGGAAATGATGTATTTACGCAAAGTTGTCGCAGCGAGATTGATTGCGCTCAACAATAAACTGCCTAAAAGTGAAAAAACCTTTACCGTGGAATTTAAATCGGATTTTGCTAATTTTGAAAAGGTAACATTAGTTTAACAGAGAACTTTATTTATAATGCACTTACCAATGTTTTTAGGTGATCAAAGAACACTTTGGTAGTTTTATTACTGAAGCAACCATAATATCTCCAATTCACAGTCCTGTAAGCAACATTGGTGAATTGGTCCCATTAAACATCAACGGCGTTATCTCCAAAGCTACGGCTATAACTACTAATGGAACTACAATTACCTTACCGACCACAATGCAATCCAACTTTGACGGTAATATGTCTAACAGTTTGCAGTCTTTTAACCAAATAGCAAGTCCGCCCTTACCGCATGTCTCATCTACGCCGAATCTTCAAGGTTATTCCAGCATTGCGGAATTCAATCTGGCCCAGTTGGCCACCCTCGCGGAAACTTCGAGCAGCGCCGCCACTTCGCCAACGCCTCAGTTCAATTTGGCCGATTTGCTTACCAACGATACCGCTTACAAGAATTTGGCATCATTAGCCAAATTAGGATTAAATGGTAATGGTGAGTAGTTTATAATTTATTTAATATAAATGTAAATAATTTTCAAACTGCATTCAACAAATTGTTATTGTTGAGTTACACTCGCTATTTCCGATACTTAAGTTTTTTAATACTCTTTTTCATAAAAGTTTGACGGGGATCTTTGAATCAATACGTTTCGCTAACTAAGTTAGCATCATCGGAAAATGATTGGTTGGCGAAACGTGCGTTGAATTATTTCAATGGGTTGTGAAAACCTCAAAGTTTTTACTCTACTTTAGTTTTTTTACTTTGTAATTCAACAAAACTGTCTGTTTCAAATGTGTTTTCAATACATGGATAGGATATTTGCAAAGCAGATACAGTGTCTTCTGGAGTTTTTTTGGATGATCAACTGGAAATACAAATTCTCTTCAGAATTAATTATTAACATCAGTGAAACATTTTCAGAGTTAATTAAGCTTTTTGAGACAAGATGTGTTGAACCTTTGTCATTAGCCAAAACAAGAGGATTTTTTTAACGAAAGACTGTTTTGCTTAATAATATTTTAATTCATTTAATTAACAAAGTTTATAGTCGCTTAAAGTATGATACCGCTGAAAATACTCTTCGATATGAAGTCCAGATTTATTTGGGCAGATATGGCAGTAATGTGCCGTATTCCTTCTCTCACCCTTGGTCTTTCTTTTGGAGCAAACAGCACAGTCTCTTGTTTTTCTCTTTTTCATGGCATGATGTGATAAATATTTTTGTTGTAAGGCAATTTTTAGAATTGAAACGCGCTTCGAGAAATTGTAAACTAGTGATTTGGTATTTCGTTGTAAATCTCTCTTGAGTTTAGTTATTTGTTCTTATTCCAGACACTAACCCAGCACTTCCCACCAATGGCTCAAATATGTTAGTACGTTCAACCTCAACTGCCTCACTTAACCTCTCCAATAATTTAATGAACGGTTTTGGAGGTGTATCTACATCAACTTCACCCTTGTTGTCTACCCCAGAAGATATTATATCTAATGGTAAGCTTAATGAAGAAAAATATAGTATATTCTAATTTTCTCTTTACAATGTTTAGATGCATCGTTACCCAGCATTATACCCGCACCTTCAGCTAATCCAAACCCAGTACCAAACCGTACTAACAAAGTTAGCCCAATGCAGATCAGATGCAAATTTGGACAATTGGGACCTAGCAAGGGTCAGTTTAATTCACCACATGGATTTTGTTTGGGACTAGATGAGGACATTATTGTTGCCGACACAAACAATCATAGAATTCAGGTAAGTAATTCTTTTATTTGATGGAATCAGTGTTAATTCTTTTCTCCTTTTGCAGATTTTTGAAAAATCTGGATCATTCAAATTCCAATTCGGTATTCCGGGGAAGGACGAGGGTCAACTGTGGTATCCGCGTAAAGTGGCAGTTATGCGCAGCACTGGCAAGTACGTGGTCTGCGACAGAGGAAATGAGAGATCTCGCATGCAAATATTCACGAAAAATGGTCACTTCTTAAAGAAGATTGCTATAAGATATATTGACATTGTTGCCGGTTTGGCAGTGACAGGAGACGGAGATATTGTAGCTGTGGATAGTGTCAGCCCAACTGTCTTTATTATTCACGAGAATGGTGATCTTTGGCGTTGGTTCGATTGCAGCGATTATATGAGAGAACCATCCGACATCGCCATACATGGTAAGCACAAATTCAAAATATAATATGGTTTTCTACAATCAAGATATTTTTAAACATTTTTTGTATATTGACAAATTTCTTGCAATGACAGGTATCTCAGCTCAATCTACCTATATAACCTTATTCTGTGCTTTAACTTTGGATGTTTGTCAATTTCCACTGTTCTTTATCCATTACAATATTCATCCAGGTAGATCCAACCCTCCCTCTTCAGGTCATTTGCCCATCTCATATAGTGTTCCCCTATTTAGTGGCTCTTTTAAAATGTACTGTTTCTGTTTTTTCATATTTAAATTGTTTTTGTTTTTATCATATTTGTTTATTATTAAATAAGTATATTTACTATTTCCTAAAGATCATATGTTCAACAGAGTCAAAAAGCTTTTTTGAAGTCTACAAATTGTAGGTAGAGAGTGGTATATGATATTCAGTTGACTGCTTTATGAGGATTTGCCTCATCAGTAATGACCACTTGTACTAAATCCTTTTTTGAAACCCGACTTTTACTTGATATCAATTAAACGTTAATTTATAGCCTCAGCTCACACTTGACATTAAAAACTATTACTTAACTGCCAGTGCTAGGCTTCATCTTTGTCCAACCACTGTACTGAACATTATTGGTTATATGTGGTCCTTCCATAAGATCTATCCTTTGTTCATAAGTAAATAGTAGAAAAACAAAGAGGAATTAAGTTTGCGTTATTTTATTTCTTAGGAGATAATTCAAAAAAAAAAAATTAACACAAGATGAATTACTTCTTGCCCTGTCGTCGACATGTATATTCTGTCAAAAAAGTACAGGAAATTGATCATTTTAAAAGCTCGCTTAATAAAGGGATTGTCAAAATTCGTTTTATCGCTAAATTGGCACAACTGTCCTCTATACTGAGACGAGTGAGTTTTAACGTTATCTGTCATTTAGTTTATATACAGTGCTCGATTTTGTCAGTTCACCTCAAGTGTGTTTTGCGATTTTTACAATTAGAAAAACATCAAACAAAGAATTTGTTTTAAATTTTGCATTGCAAATGGAATTTCGTGTGCCGAGTCGCTTAAAATGTTGCAGAAGGCTTACGGCGAATCGACTTTATCAAAAACATATGATGGAAGATTTGCCTCGCTCTGGTCGGCCATCAACGTCTTCAACTGAAGTTAACATCGCTAAAGTGAAGGAAATGGTTACCGAAAATCGTCATTTAAGTTTGAGAGAGGTAGCCTCTGATATTTCTGTGTCTCACGAATCAATTCGTACCATTTTGAGCGATTGTTTGAACATGAAAGGTGTTGCCGCTTGACAAGTGCCGAAAGACCTGAATTTTCTTCAGAAACTCAATCACGTAAAGACATGCTGGAGCCAGTCAATTCCGACCCCACATTCATAAAATACATTGTAACTGGTGATGAGACATGAGTATACCAGTTTGACATGCAAACCAATCAACAAGCTTCGGAATGGCGCCTTCCAACTGAGCCGAAAACTAAAAAAAACACGTTAAAGTCGATGAAAAGTTAAGGTGATGTTGACTGTTTTCTTTGATTATCGCGGCGATTATGCGTGTGTGTAAACTATTGGATTTTGCATCACGACAACGCACCATTTCACAAGGCTCTCGTTGTGAACGAATTTCTGGCCAAAAACTCAACAAACGCCATCGAACAACCACCGTATTCACCTGATATGTCTCCGACTGACCTTTTTCTCTTTCCAAAACTTAAATTACCACTTCGAGGCACCCGTTTTCAATCGACAGAACACAAAACATAATTAGCGGCGAGAACTGAATTCGATTCCTGAAAATGCGTTAAAAAATGTTTTGACAATTGGATTATTCATTGGCTAAGTGTATTATTTTGGAAGGGGCCTACTTTGAAGGTGATACAGTATATTTGGATAAATAATAAACGTTTTGTTTATATGAAATCACCGTTACAGATTCATTGCACTTCTATAGCGCTATAACAGTGATACTATTCTCTTTGTTACCCCACTACATGTTGATGTATTGCGACGGAACGGATTTGCTTACATTAGTTAAGAATTCTAGTTAACCTTGTGAAAAATATACGCCCGATTGGCACTTGAAAACATTCTAAGGCGCCTTCACAGTTAGGCACAGAATTTATGGCAATACTACACAGTAAGAGTTAGTTTTTGCCGTCCCTCACTATGTGGTCGTCTATGGCCTAAATGCAGCATAAAGTAGATCTAATGTTTTTTCGGTACCCAGATATAGAGCTTTGATTTTTCAGCTTGTCTCAAATAGCATTCTCTAACAGTTATAAGCAGATATATCTCAATCGTACTCTTCAATTTATAAACATCAACCTTCTCATTGACTTCAGCTTTATGGTTCTTATCTTCATGGTGTATTTTTTCGGTAGTACCTTTATACTATACCCTCGTTTACACACAAAGTACAACACCCCATTACATACACTTGTTATTTTCCATTATACTCTTACGTTTCAAGCGGTGAGAAATTACACAATAGAGAACTCAGAATTAAGACCTAAGGATCTTTTTTTCGGTAATAGTATGACTAAAGAGAACAAAAATCAATAAAAAAATATCATTAAGAATCAAGGGACAAGCACTTTGGTTTTTTGTTTACAGGCAAAGAATTCTACGTTTGCGACTTCAAAGGCCACAACGTTGTGGTATTCAATGAAGACGGTCAATTTTTACGTCGTATAGGATGCGAAAGTTTAACCAACTTTCCCAACGGCATCGACATCTCTGACGCAGGGGACGTACTTATCGGCGATTCCCATGGAAATAGATTCCATGTCGCCGTATTTGCCAGAGATGGTTCCCTCATTTCGGAATTTGAATGCCCCTACGTAAAGGTATGTTATCTGAAAGACAATGCCTCGGTTTTTGGCAATTATTTTCATATTTTTAGGTTTCACGTTGCTGTGGTCTAAAAATCACCTCTGAAGGTTATGTAGTGACCTTAGCCAAAAATAATCACCACGTCCTGGTATTGAACACTCTGTATATCCTCTAGGGACGGCGTCCCCGCCCACTGATCTCGCACTGTACATAGTATCGAACTGATTTTTTTTTAACGTTAGTCGTTTAAGTTTTTTATCCATTTTGAGGTAACTGAAATCATCCAAAGCTTAATTTTTAAGAATACTTTTATATATATACACATATTATCGATTTAAGTTCGTTTTGTTAATCATTCTTTTTTCTAGGACGAAAGAAGAGCTATTTTGTTATAACCGTTTTACTTTTAGCCGCAGAAGCGTACACATGGTTCCTACGTTTTGTTTTTCAGATTTTTAGGCGAAAAACCGAGCCCGGAAAAGAATTCAATTCGAAAATATTTTTTCAACGCCCCTTTCGAATCGTATTTTATTCTGCCAAATTTTTCGCCTGAAAACGAATTGTTTTACTTTTAATTTTTTTTCTTATATTGGAAAAACTATATTCATAGTGCCAATTTTTTTTTGTTTGTTTAGATTTATTTTTCACTTGGAATATTATGCTTTTTGTTGACGTTGAAAGCATGTGCGTAGATTGAATGCTTGAAGAAATCGTGTAGGTGATTGTTTAATTTTTATTACTGAAGAAATTCATCGTATGTTTTTTTTTATCAGAGTGAAGCTTTAATTTATCAATTTTTTTACATAAAAAAAGTATTTTCTCTCTTTTATAAAGTCTTATTTTGTTAACTGTTTTTTTTTTTCAAAACAATTTCCATTAAATATGTCATTGACATATACACAGTATGTCGGAAAAAATAACGAAACTTTTTAAATAAAAAAACAATTAGTTATTTGGCCATTATTTCTCTTTATTCATATCCGCATTATTATACCGCTGGGAATCACCCCAATGACCCTCGTCACGGGTGGATTTTATAACTTTCATGGCCAGTTTCGGGAATAGGAAATAGTCACACCGAAATAAATCAGACGAATACGGAGGATGTTGAAGCACACAGCGAACGTCCTGTGAGATGGTGCATTAAATCTTTTGTCAAAATTTTGTGAATCAAGTCTTTGGTCGTATTTAATTCCTCCGCTATCCATCTCAGAGGCGTATTCACATCGTAGGTGTCTTCCAAAGAATCACGATCATCCTGGAATCGCTTATATCACTCAGCACTTTTTTCATCAATTCAAATGTACCTGTAAGAGTTTTACTGAGCTTGAAATAAAATTTAATATTAGCTCTTTGTTCCATCATGTTTTTGTGATGAGATGACATAAGGTACTGTCACTTTAAGCACTATAACTTGACAATCCATTGATTGTTTCCAATGATGGCGGTCTCCTTTTATAGGGGAGATATACAGTTTTCAGATTATATATTGTTTCAGTAGATGGCGCTAATAGTTTTCTTTAAATTAAAAAACTTCCATTATTTTTTCTACATACTGTGTACATATTTTTGTGATACATAAAATGTGTTTGTCTTAACAAACTTACGCCTAAATTTATGATTGTCGATGCTTTTACGAATATTTTTTTTCATTTTTATGAAGTTATTGCGCGAGTTAGGTGCGTAGATTTTTTTCCTAAAAATCGGCGAAAGGCAGAAAAAAAACAATGTCCTATCGGTTCAAAGTTTCTCTCAATTCCCCCGCGTCACACATCTCCCCATTTCGCCACTCAGGTTTCTGAAACTCGCGCGTTAACCTTCTTAGGACGACGGTGACAAAAAAAAAGATTTCGCAGTGCTGTCCGGTGACCGCTGTACTAGTGCCATTTAGTAGGATAAGTCCTAAAGTTGCAGCCTAATTGAGGAGCTTTTGTGATTCTATTCTCTTTAAAAAACAATCTCGCGGTTGCCGCAATGTAATCACACGCGTTTCAGGAATAACAGAAAATACTACCAAAAAAAGTGTTTATCCATGTTTGCGTGCGTGTTTTTTTTTCTGAGAAGTCGATGGGCTTTCCCCCAAGCGAATTATCGTCGGATGACGTTAAGCAATGAACAGGCCTAGACTGAATTTAAGTACAGTAAAGGTGGAAGAAGTCTTCCTAACAGCCAATCATACAAATCAAAATTTAATCTATCATATTCTCTATTTGATTCAATATTTTTCAAGGCCTCCATACTAAATATAGTTTTTGATCTTGCATATTGACCCACAAAATCCTTTGTTGTTTGTTTCATTTTTTCAGCCGTTTTTTGTTTTTCTGTTCTGGCTTTTGTCTTAAAAAAATTTAGTTTAATGATGGCTGGTAGTTCCTTATACGTTCACCAGGAACAATTTATTTTGGAGGTTTCTGTTCAAATTGCCTGTATCAAAACATCTGTTTACCAACTCTCACAAAACTTAACATTTTTTAACTTCTGCCATTAACATTCTGGTCTTTAACAGTTATATAATGATCTTTTTAAAATAATTAACTGTTATTCATCAATTCTTCTGTCGGCACCTTTGGTGTAAAACACTTAACTCTGAAGAGATTTACCACTATACACTATATATATATATATATATATATATATATATATATATATATATATATATATATATATATATATATATATATTTTTTTTTTTTTTTTTTTTTTTTTTTCTCTCGCACAAATTAGTTCTTTAAATTTAACCTAAATAAATATATATTACCAAATCTGACTAGGTCAGAATATAAACTTAGCCACCATTAGGAAATTGTCCAATCTATTAATTTGATAATTATCCAATCTAATATTAATTAGATTGAATCATCTCCTGATGATGCTAACATGGTTAGCGAAACGCGCGTCAAGATTTAAAAAAGTTATTTCATGTTTAGTGGTAAATAAAGAGATTTGCCATTAAACACCATAAAATTTTAGATATCTCCTCGACACGCGTTTTGCTAACCATGTCATCATCGGGAGATTATTAAATCTATTGAATTGATAATTATGCAATCTAATGTTGATTTGATTGAATCATCTAGCATGGTTGCGCGTCGAGAAATTAAAGCTATTCGGTTTTAGTGTGCATCTCTTTGAGTTTAATGTTAGTCATATTTTTTAACATGATCATATACATCCGTAATATAAATTTGAAGACAGACCACTAAGCACTAAATCATTTTTATAAACTTCTCGATGCGCGTTTCGTTAACCGCATGTCATAACCGTAAATGTCAGAAGATGATTAAAACGACAGATTAATCTCAATGTTAAATCGTTTCCTGATGATGCTAACATGGTTAGCGAAACGCGCGTCAAGAACTTTAAAAGATGTGATTTGGTGTTTAGTTGTAAATCTCTTCGAGTTTAGTGTTTCATATTGAAGGTTATATTTCAACTAGTAACATTGGAAATTCTTCAGTTAAAGGTCGCAGAGATATTTTTCGTGAAATTAAACTTCTAGGGGATTATTGTTGGTCATTATGTGATGTCATCGAATGCCGTTTGATGGTATCGTTTGCGGTTTAGCCCCGAGACAGAACTTAAACCGTTCCGGGCACCAAATTACAATAATCGTTCTGATTGCCCGCGATGGTATTACATGCCTGTGATAATAGTATTTCAGGTTAGTTGTGACCTTAGGCTCTTGTTGTTATTTTTCGGGCCACGACAACCCTGCCGATTTTTTCGCGGGTTTAGTGGTTTTTAAATTTATATGTATATAATAATAAAAAAGCTAAATAATAATAAAAAAAAAAACAAAAAAAAAATAAAACTCGAATTTTAAAAGCAGATCGTTTATGTATTTAAAGTAATCGTATCTTATACACTGTTTATTAGCTCGTTGGGATGGAACTGCCCGCGAAAATCAATCATTTAAATAAATTCCAAACCTTTTGATAGTTTTTATACCGTTTTAGGTATTGGTACAAAAAAGAAAAAAAAATGAAGAATGTTTTAAGGTGTGTCGGAAAGTAGTTTTGTTTCGTCTGTCCAGTCGTGTTCATTTATTTTTGTACATATATTTTTTTTAAGTAGCGTTTTGAATTAATTTTTCAAAATCTGCATTAAATTTATATTTACCCAGAGTTATATTTTTATTTTTTGTTTATTTTGTACGGTGAGTCGCAAAGATGTGTATATTTTGAACTATTTTTTATATACAAAAATGCACAGTATCAAATGTGAATTACAAAAATATTTTTTAGTAACATCCATGATTTTTACGATTCAGTGTACCTAGCGTGTAAATAGCGTGTTGTATATTTTGTTTGTTACTAATTGTTATATATATTTTTTGTTTGCGGACAGTTTAATCCTACCGGCGTTGTTCTTCTAAATCGTATGATGTGATGTCAATAATCTCAATATTTGACATAGTCTTATATATTTACAATATAAGTCTTTTTTTTTTTTTTAATTTATTTACCAAACGGATTTTTGATTATTTTAACGGTTCACAAATTTTATTGCGTAGAACGCGTAGAAGACTTGCATTTGCTCATTTACGTTTAAATTGTACCGTGATTGGTTCCTCCTCTCGTGTTGTTCCGGAAGGAATCAATGACACCGTTTAAACAGAAACAAAATATATATTTAAAAAATAATAAAATCAAATATAAACGTTGTATCGGTTAATTTCTAATCTTATTAATATGATATATTGTCAATGTGATAGAATTTTCGATAATTTTTACAATCACAACTTTTAGTGTATGTACCAACATTTTTTAGATACTCGTATACCAGTAATTTTTGCCATATTATACATGACGACTTTACAAAGAGACATTTTCGTTTTCGATTTCTCTCCCATCTTGAAAACGTGAAACAATTTTTTTAGGAGTAAACCGACGATTGTTTTTGTTTTTCTTTTTGTTTCGAGTTGTTTCACAACAAAATACTCGTTTAGCAATAAGTATTTTTCAGTCAGTATTGGAGTGACACGTTCTTTTTTCACCATTCCACGCGGCGTATTCCAGCTGCTTCGTTTTTATTTCGTTTTCTCGTATTATTTTATTTTTTTCGGCGTTTTTAGAATTATATTTTTACCATTGTACTAATATGGTAACGAAGCAATCAAGATTGAAAAAAACTTTTATATACACGTTTATTGATAATATCATATTATTTGTATTAATTTGTTTTATATTTTTTATTACTTTTTGTGAAACTAGTAATACAATATCATTCATTCATTAATCACCCTCTGGTGGGCGCACAATTTTCATCGTTATTCATTTTTTAACTGATTACTTTCTGTTTGAGTCATTTTCTATAACGAGTTGACATAAGGTGCATGTAAAAATTTTAAAGACAGCTTAATAACAGGATGAATTAAGACAATGTACAAACAGTTCTAAACACAAACTTTAAAATATTTTATATTGTATATCCAAACATTCCAAAACTACAAACAAATAGTTGTTTTCTCTAAAAACAAAAAAGTTATTCGGTTTTTTTACGCGAGAAACCCCTCTAGGGACGAAAGATAATCATTTTCAATAATGGGTATAGCCCCCGTTTTTGCTAACCTCAAACATTCGGATATCATCGCAAAAACGTTGAATTTTGCTGTTCGATCAGCAATCGAAAAAAAAATTCCGTGTTTCCTCTTTCGAGGTCACCCCATATGTTTTCTTTTCGGGTTGAAGTCAGAATTCTTTGCTGGCCAATCTAAAATGTTCACATTATTACGATCAAACCAGTATTTTATAAGGCAGCTGGTGTGCACTGGTTCGTTGTATAGCTGGAAAATCCAGTGTTCGTCATCCAGTTCAGCTTTGATCGGCGCTCTTGTATTGCATATTGTTTTTTTTGCATACATTTAGCCCGGTTACTTTGATTATTTCAACGCTTAAGAAATTCCCAATCTCAGAACAGTTCTTTCCTCTCTGGCAGACATTTTTTTACCTGTTATCCTTTTTTTTTCTCCTCATGCTCTTCTTTCAATCTTAAAAAAAATAAACTACAGTTTTTGATCTCAATTTCTTAGCAATAACACTACAAATCAGCTATGAAGAGTAAAAGCCACTTATTTAATTTTTTTCGAAATCGGTCTGTTTATTTCCTTTCGGCAGTGTCACATTGGCATTACTAAGCTGTTTTGAATCTTGAATGAGTAGGGAAAAAAAGATAAATAACATATTTACAAACAATATTGTGAGTTGAATTTACAGTTAGTCATCGCAGCTAACACATTTTCAAACCGTGACACTACGTTTTTTTACACGCGATTTTTATTTCATCTTTGGCACAAATTCTTTGTTATTGTTCTTATATTTTCCGGAAATATAACAAATCTCTTCGTTCAATCGTTCCTTCTGAGCAACTGTATTCTTTCTATGTCTAATCTATCTTACAAAACCTGAATATCCTTTGGAAGCGAATTATGTTTGGCTCTCCCTTTCAAGTGATGAAACTTACGGCGAAATTTTGTAAAAATATCCACTGTCTATGTTCATATTCAGAATTGCTAAAATTTAAAATGACCTTCGCCTTCATCCACACCTCCCTTTTAGAACGATTGTAATCCACATTCATAACAGATTTATAACAAATACACTTAAATTAATGATAAACTGAAAAATGGTCAAAAAATGGCATTGATATCAGTTGCTCACATCTTGATCGGAGAATACTTACTTCAGCGGATGTGATTAAACGGAAACTAAAAAATCTGCAGTGTAACTGCTAGCCTCTCGCCCACCGGAGGATTAAATGAACAATGGTTTATACTTTATTGGGATGTATTATTTGAACTAATCATGAAACATATCTAGGAATTTTGCTGATAATATGATAATATCAAGAGAGTTTTCAGTTTTGATTGTAAATTCCACAAAAAAAATATATGCATCGTTACTTAAACATATATACCTATATTAAATATCTATATATCAGTGTACTGTAGGAGCCCTTTTGGCTTTTTTGATCACCTCCTTTCAAGACCATAATTAGAAATTAAAATGGTTGTGACCGATATTTTCCCATACCTATCATGCCTTTTGACCACCATTATTATTTTCAAATCATGTAAGACAATGGTTTCGTTATCCCATTGACGGTTCATCTTTTTGGTAATCAATTTCGATTCATCATCTTTTCGTTCTTTTCTGCCGTTTTTTTTTTTTAACAATACCGAGAAGAAAATTGCTTACCAATACGTGGACCTGTTTAACTATGTCGCTTTTTTGACATGTTTAAATTAGTCAATTGGGCGTCACGTGAGAATTTGAAAATATAGTTTCTATGTGTAGCAGAGGATATTCTAAAAAGTTATAGTTATTCTAAAATAAAAAAAGGATGTTACTTACCTTTTAGTGTTGTGCTTAGACAATGTAAGGCACATGGAAGTACAATACTATTTTAGCAGTTGCAAAAACAAAATGTGTAAGGTAATTAGATGGGTGGTAAAACGTAAGATTTGCTGGGTGTCCTTGTTTTTCTTGTGTAATAGTAGGGTCGCACCATCTTAAAGCGATATTTAAAAAAAATCTCCAAACGTAGAAAACAAAGTTACTATTTTTTTTTTATTTAGGTATTTGTTTTACCAGTAGTTGAAACATTAGAATTGTATTGTAAAGGTACCTAAGTTAAAAATAACTGTGTAACATAAAGAAGAAACAACGAATAAACAAAAAAGTTTTATTGCCAATTCTAGTGTTTCAAAAAGAAAATAAATTACATTTTGCGTTATTTTAAAAGATAAAGTTTTATTTATACTGAGAGTTATTTTTTTAGTATTCTATACACATACTATTCATTATACATATACATATACTAGTTTGTGTGTTATATTTTTTTTTTACTATCACAGTTTTTTTTTGCTGGATAGTGTATAACCCATTAGAAAGTAACAAAATTGTGGATTGTGAAGCAATAAGCTATATGAGAAACGTATAAGTAATATACCAAATATATTATTAATATACTTAAAGTAAAAATAAGAAAATCCAAAAAAAATATAAATCATATATTTTTTATTCTAATTCTGTTTTTTCGACAAATTTTCGAGTAGGTGGTGATAAAATATTTAAAAAAATAATATATTATACATGTTTTCCTGCATTTTATCCATCGTGGCTTCAATCGTAGTAAACTCTATAGTCATTTCTAAAGTACAAATGTTTGAAATGTATGTGTGAACATATCACGTTCTAAGCCCCTTCTATCCATCATATTTAAAAAATTATATGTCGTTACAAAAAAGTATCTGGTATTTTGTAATGGATTTAAGTATTGTAAAACAAAATGCGTTGCATATATATTTAGATATTCCTTCATCTTAAAATAAGTGTCATATATATATATATATATATATATATATATATATATATATATATATATATATATATATATATATATATATATATATATATATATATATATATATATATATATATTTATTTGCTTGTATGATTTGGATCAAAAAGGGATTATTTTCAATAGTTATTTATCAAGATCGGTCGGTGACAATAATATTAGTGGAACCATTGAGCAGTTTTGCTATATAGTGCTTCAAAAATATCACATCTTATCGCAATTTGCAATCTTGGAAGGTGCGTTTTGGCTCAGAGGAAGAATATTAATTATTCTGTCGACAGAGTTGATAAGTAAACATTATGTGCTGCATGATTCAGATTTGATCTTCTCATGATGCTAACACGTGCTTTAAACTACTGCAGATAAGCGATTTGATGTTTCCGGATGATGTTTTCTGGAGTTTGTGGTTAAGAGGTTTTAACACCAGATTCCAATATAAACATCTTTTGATCTAAATTCTGTATTTTTCTCATTTTTATTTGAGGGAAAAATATCAAAGATGTATGCAACTCATGTGGTTTTCTTTAGCTATAAACGAAGAATAATTAACTGTGTCTTAGTCCTGTCATATTAAACGAATTAAGAAAATGTATACATTTTTGACTAATATTGTTATCTCTTTCCAAAGATTTTTAGTGATAAGTTACTAATGATAATGATTATTAATCATAATGCTACAAGCCATTAATATATTCCTAGATATTTACAGAGACAAGATTGCATGTTGTATCTCTATCCATGTTTTTTAGAGACGGGGACGATGTCATTGGTTTGTTCCAACTTGGATTAATCGACTATTTCTGTTTTATAGATGCTGAATTTCCTGTCGTTATTGAATCTTCAGCGTTTCCCGCCTCTTATCAAGAAGTGGCATTTACGTGTTTTGATAGAAAAATGTTTTTCGATGTATTTGTCGTTCGTGCAGAACGGCTTGACCCCACCCTCTCAAGTTGCACAAATCTTATGCACCATGAATTGAAAATTAAAAAATGACAAGGGAAGGAATTCGTTTGTTCTGCAAGAACACGGTTTTCTGTTTCGAGGAAAATATAACAATCTGTGTACCTTTGAGATATATTTATATAAGTCAAGTACTCTTGTTTCTCTGCTTAAACTCAAAATTTAGGTAAACATGTTTGTTTCGATTATTGCTTCGGTATTTTAACGATAATAAGAAAATTACCTACTCTTATATAAATATACTTCATACATAGTTTATCTTAGATAATATTATATATGTATTATATCTACTTATATTCGTGAAGGTTCAAAGTTTGATACGACGAGACCTTTTCGATTTTTGCTATGCCAGATATTCATTATTATATTCGTATTGCCTTATTGTTTTACATCTATGGTTATTCAGGGTGGTATGAGCTAATCGAAGCTCGTGTATTTTTCGAAATGTTTTTTTATTTAAATTGTACTAAAAATTGTTTTCATTTGTATGTTATATTGGTTTATGAATATAATTCATTATTCTAGAATTTGTTATTTTATTTCATTTCAATTCTGAATATACACCGAATTATACGATTTCATGCGATTTTGCTCAAAGGTCCTTATGGACAAAAGTTATTTACCCAATTACCGCATTACATTAACCAAACTGCAATTTAGTTATAAAAGGTAGTGTGGGTCCAAAGGTTCAAAAAATGTTCTCACAATGTTAGATCTGACTCAAAGGATCAAAAAAAGTACCATTTAATTGAATTTAAATTGAAAATTGTACGAAAATATCAAATTATTTATTGGGCACCAAATTACACAACGAAAACACGTTAACTTGGGAGAAAGGTAAAAAATGTCTCATTCAAAGTATAAGCTATCGCTAGCTGCACATTTTTCCGATCTCTCTGGCAATTTGTCGAAACCCTCCCAGAAAAACTGTACATCTTTTGAGATGGTCCAGTCATCAAGCCATGTCTCGACATCTCCGGAATTGTTATAGTGTTTTGTGTGTGAGACATCAATGAAAACAAGTGGCAGTGGAAGGGGCCAAGTCTGCTTACTAAGACGGGTGGGGTAAGAGTTTCCAGCAAAATGCAGAAATGGTGTCTCTGACCCCTTTCGCTGTGGGTGATGGGGCGTTGTCGTGCTGCAAAATCATTTTTCCGTGTCTTGTAAGCTCATTCTGGCCATGTATGGTTCAAATTGATCATTTGTTGACGGCAGCGAACGGTATTAACTGTTTCCCCTGGTTTCAGAAGCACATGGTACACGACACCCTTCTGATCCCCCCAAATACACAGTATTGTCTTCTTTCCAAAGCGATTCAGTTTTGCTGTCGATGTTGATGGTCGTCTTGGGTCAACCCACGATTTTCTGCGTTTTGGGTTCTCGAAATATTTCCATTTTTCGTCTCCAGTCATTCGATGCAAAAAGTCTTTCTTTCATGCCGATAAAGTAAAACATCGCACAATCGTTTTTCCAACTGTCTGTCGCTCAGCCGATGTGGTATCCATTTTTCTGCCCTCTGGATCTTTCCCATGGCATGCAGGCGATCACAAATGGCTCGGCGACCAACATTTAGCCTCTCTGGAATTTGTTGTTGAGTTTGCATATAGTCCTCTTCCAACAATGCTTCCAATTCGGCATCTTCAAATTTTTGCGTTTGACCCGGGCGTTTTTGTCTTTCAAATCGAAATCACCACTTTTGAATCATCCAAGCCAACGTTCACAAGCTTCTTGCGTTGGGAAATTGTTATCGTAAGTTTTCACAAGTATACGACGGCTTCTACTCGCGTTTTTCTTTTGACTGAACAAGAAAAGCACTACGTGTCGCAAATGCTCTATTATCTCAAAAAAATATGACTCTAACTTGAAATCCTTTAAATATCAATGGTGTTTTGAAAGGTACTGTTGTAGCAACAAAATGACAAGATATTAGACGACTGAACCGACCGTTGTTTCCAGCTCCATCTCAGGAATTCAGAATTATTAACCGCCACCCCTGGCATGTCTGTCTGTTCTGTTATTGACTCTGTTCATATCATGGACAATGTGCACATTAAGGGGAATTTAGGAAGCATAGTCGAAGCCAACTGCGTTTCCTTCACTGAACGTCTACCACACGAATGGCGATTCGAACGATTTATTGTCTGATATCCACTGAAAGCAGGTTGCCGACTTGGCCATAGATAGGAAACTGTTCAACAATATTTAATTTGTGAAAAGCACACGAATTTTACTGATGGAATATGGAAATACTAAATATTGACACGTCACTACTTTCCATAATATTTTATACTTTCTAAACTTACACACGCACTTGCATTTTCTAGTAGCTACATTATTAACGCTCTATGAATTTCAAGGTTGGTTTTGTTTTGATAGACGTCGAAAGCAGGTAATCTCATGAAATCATGAAAAAGGCGAATTTCTTGTGTTGATTAAATACTATTATTTGCGTTTCTCACGGGGACTCTACTTCTTCATGTTTCATGGTTCTTAAGTGGTTTTCGAAGTTTCGATGTGGTTGACATGCATGACCCTCCTTGCTTAGGACACCTCTTTGGGGTCACTATCGAGAAAATTGTCAACAAAATCCATGATATCCTGTGGGTCGATCGCACAATCAAGGTTATGAAAAGCATAAGAATTTTATTGATGGAAATCAAAACAAAGCCGGTAATTAAAACAATATAAAATTTGTGTAAATATTTACACATTTATTCACTTCAGTGATATATAAAATGAAATGTAATGCAATCTTGCTGCATCCCAGTTTATTTCATAGAAGCTGGAAGCAGGGAGACAAAAAATAAATAATTTATATTTTAATGTGTAGTCTAGTATGTACAATGTTCCACAAAAAAAAAACATTGAAAATTAACTGAAAAAAAACAAGGATTATCACCCAAAATAATATATTTACAAATATAGTGTCTAAATTAATTATTATTAGATTAGAAAGGGACTAAAATCATTTATGTTATAGGAAGTATTTACATACTACATTTATAGTAACCATAAATGAAGTATATTTACAGTAAATGCCTTTTCACATATCCAAATATGCCACTCACACGTATACCACTGACTATCTTTTAGAGAAACACTATTAAACTTGATGAAACTGAGATGAATGAAAGACTGGCCATATAAAGGGTTCTTCCAAGTAAATTTACATAATTTATGTTAACATTTCCTCATTTTAAAAGTTTCTTTTGTAAATTTGATTAATGCCTTATAAATATAAAGAAATATTAATATCTATTAACTTCAGTGTTCAAAGACACAAAAGTAATAACAAACAATACTTTTAAAGTACTGCTTGTAAATCAATTCGTCTGTCGGAACCTTTGCTGTGAAACACTAAACTCGAACAGATTCACACAACTAAACACCAAATCAGTTTTTTAAGCATCTCGGCGCGCGTTTCGCTAACCATGTTAGTACCATCAGGAGATTATTTAATCCAATGAATTGATAATTATCCAATCCGATATTTATTAGATGATTGAATCATCTCCTGATAATTCTAACATGGTTAGCGAAACGTGCGCCGAGAAATTATAAAAGTGATTTGCTGTTTAGTGGTAAATCTCTTCCAGTTTAATACTTCTAAGTTGCTTGGAATAACTACAAAATATTTTCAATAATTTCAGCCATTAATAAAATCTTTTATTTCTATTCAAAGCGTTTCGTTTATAGTATTTTAATTCAATTAAAGATATTACAGTGTTCTGTAGTTGGAGGTTGTTAATTTGAAAAAGGTGATATTAACAGTTTGAATGTCTTACTATGAAACCCTGTACATCCAGCTTTCAGATTTAACCTTCTTTAAGAAGTACACTGTTATTCTACATTTAATAAAACAAAAATTGAAATCTATGTAACATTCGACGTTATGTCTTCGGATGTAAACGTGAACGATTTATCATTTAGCAAATTCAAAATTCAGATGACAATGGAAAGGATAACAGTTGAGATTATTACTAGGAATTATCTGGCTGCGTGTCGCTCCGATTCAATAAACCTGGCATCCTCATTATTTCATCAACTACGCGGGATCGCTTAACTTTAATCACGACATTCATCATTTTTTGAACTTCTGCATTGGGCTCCTGCGTCACATTATATACGAAATCCATGTATGACATATCTGTTTTCCTATTAACCTCTAGGTCACCATTTTCTATTAAAAAAAAAGTACATTGTGGCATTTTCTTAGTTCTTATTTAAACTTTCTATTGTAATCAGGACATACCTGGGTTTACATCATCAATGATAACAGGTTCATCATCCAGCTTGCCATTTTCGTTAGGTTTTTCTTTCACCTGAAGTGGAGGATCGTCGGGTATGGTTATGCATTCCGATGTAACATTTTGTAGAGCGGAAAATGATCTAACCTATAATATATAAATTGAAATCATCAAATAACTTAAGTTAAGCGACGTCAATCGTGCTTTGGATGGGCTTTAGGTCTAGGCCCATCCAAAAAACCTCTCGACACTTAGCGATAAGAGGGCTTAAACGTGAACAAAAATCATACATATAGCAAATGTACAAAATTCTGCTCATTGTAACTAGAGGGTGTGACTAGTATCGGTTTCAGAATAAAAGGTTTATTTTTGAACAACTTGTGTAAAAGATTTAGCTTTAGCTTTTAGGCCAAGACCACTACAGTTATTTTGATTTTTTTAAATTAGTAATGTAAATGGGGAACTTGTATTGCTTTTATATTTTCGAAATTGGAGTTGTGGATTCGATTTTTTAAATAAAAAAAAATGAGCATTAAATTCTTTATAATTATTCATTAGTTTTTTTTATTATTTTATTTGTTAAAAATAATTTTATTTTGTGACATCACAACACATTATATCCGACAGATTGCATATCAATAGCTCCTGAATCGTAAGATAATATATAAGAAGATATTCTAATCCGGCAAGGGACGATGGGGAATGTGCCAACTGGTGGCGCCATCTCAAGTGTGTCTGAAGCATCAATTTAAAATTTTTATGGCGTGCCGACTTACAGTTTGGGGTTCAAAGCCTCAACATTTTTTTTTTTTCAAAAAATAGTATTAAAATTATTCTGTTATTAATTTCTTATAATTATTAAGTTGCAAGTTACTTTTTCAGTCTCTGGTATTAAATAATTAGTAAAATAAAAAATGCACATCATAGATCATGCACATTTGTTTTTTAATAGAAAAAGCGTGCAATAACCCTAATTATATCATTTATTCAGAAAAACGTCTTTGTCTTTTTATTTATCTGAATAAATAATATAATTAGAGCTATTGCACGTTTTTTCAATTAAAAAACAAATGTGTATGAGGTACTTTTTTTATTTTACTAATTATAATACCAGAGACTGAAAAAGTAACTTGCAACTTAATAATTGTCAATTAAAAAAAAACCAAATCTATTTCTGATGAAATATTGAAATCTACTATATATTTTATCTAATTTAACGATTAAAATAAAAATCATGAAAGTTCCCCACTCAAAAGTTTTGTATCGTAAGCAGGTTATTAATTATATAATCTTAAGTACGATAACAAATTTATTTTTAGAAATATAATTAACATTCAATTCATGCCAGAAAAAATCAGTAATCATATTTCTGTAGCATTCTCCATTGGCAGTAATTGCATTTCCATTTTCATTTTCAAATAAGTACAGCCCAATTACACCTCCAGACCATAAACCAAACCATAATAATTTATTTAAAATTCCGGATATCCCAACAAGGTCTCCGACCCCAGACGCCGAAAAACGCCTCCACACAATAATAGAACAACCTCCATGTTTCGCGGAAGGTACTAGACACATTTTTTCATGTGGTCCACGACGAACATCCGACAATTGGATTGTCGGACAAGAAGACTTGGAAATTGGATTCATCGGCCCACAGAACATTTTCCTCTCCTGGATGGTCGTCCAGTCTTTATGGCACATAGCCCATTCAAAACGTTCCTTTTTATCTTGGTACCGCAACAACGGTCTCTACCTATTAGATTAGCTTTTTCTATAACGTCTTTTAGCAGTCGTTAAAGGTGCAGGTTATTTTGCTTTGTACTATAGGTTCTTTTGCAGTTGCAGAACTTACTTGTTCTTGATTTGTCCATGTTCGAGCCAGTTTCTGGAAATCTCATTATGGATTCATGAACTTGTCCACGTCCACCAGTCTTGAAAATGTTTAACTGACTTGCCTTTTTCGGAGAAATCGTCTTTTCACTAGGAACAATGAAACTGATGCTGAATGTTTTAAACAAAACGAAAAAGGGGTTTGTAAATATTTTTTTGTCATAAATGGAAAGATCATATATAAGTTTTATAACAAAACTATTTTTATTTGTTTTCCTTATAATTAAAAAGTTATATCAAATTGAAAATAAATTTTTAAACCGAAAAAAACAGGACCGCATGTGACCTCACATTGGTAAAACGATCGCCAATGTTGGGTCGGTTCGGAAGTTAAACCAAAATTTTCTTTCACGCCCTTTCCGAAAAGAACTTTCGGAACGAATCGGAGTCCTGCGCGAATAAAACAATTTGTCGATCTTAGTTATTGTTCTATAGGTTTAACCTCTATCTTTGACTCCATTTGTTGGTTTACACTAGCGATTTGAAAATATTCTTGCTTTTAATTGTTATTTAGACTTTCGGTGCTGTTTTCGACGTTAAAATCGTATATCTTTACATAACATATGAAGGATTCCTTTTGTTTTTTTTTGCATTCATTTTAATAACTTTAATTTATATTATTTAATTCGTATAGGGAAAACAAATCAACATGCCAAATTTGTAGGAAGGAATATTCCTGCATGTCCGTAAAGAATCTACATGTAGCACCGAGAGTAGTAACAATAAGAAAACCCTACAGTATCGTTTATTTTGTAGGATACGAATAATAATATTCAAGAAAGCGCGAATATGCAAGAACAAAATTCGATTACCAATTTGGAAGGTAATCGTATATGAAACGTCTTATATTTGAAAGTTTTACAGGATAATCTAATTTGTAGATGGTCGAAGAGTACAGAAATTGTGTGACTATAGTAGTTTTTCACTCATAAAAAATGGGTTAGGTGCCTTCTCTTATTTGGGAAATCTCTGGCTGGTCATGCATTATAGATAGTTAGCTGGATTTATTCATTTTTGCAAATATTATTAATTTAAAAGTCTAATGTGGTGGTTTGTAAAATATGCAAGGCGAAAAATCGCCATAATTTTAAAAATACTGAAAACCTTAATCAAAGCAATAATCTATTCACTGAAGCAAAGAGACTCGATATAAACAATGACAACGCGTGATCAGCACGTCATATTTTAGCCAGAAACGTTGAACGCCTCTGCTATTGGCGGAAATCGGTCGAGCCGATTTACACCACCAATGAAAACCCAGATGGTCGGCAGGTTGCCGATCGACAGAAACACAGGGTTGGCGGCAGTAACTCATACACTGCCGTGAGTTTTTTCATTTATACACATATTATTACATTATTATTTATCACATATTATTGTTATCACATTTCATTTATACACACATTATACATTATTATTTATCACATATTATTGTTTTTTGATTTGTATACAATTATTGATTAATTGTATTTTGTTTCCATAAAATGTCTGGTACGCAGCTGATGAAGTTTTCGATATTAGCTGTACCCCGCCCAAAAAGAGGACAGTTCTTAATGTGGTCCTGTAATGATCACGTGCAATATGGGTGAATATGTTTGGGTTTAGTTTCTTTTTTTGATGAATAGATTATAGTATGGGTGATTTTTTTTTAATATTGATAATATGGTTTAGTGTGGTGGTTTAAAGAATCAGTGTGGCTTTAAAAGTATTGCAAATTTCAACCAATGAAATCAAACAAAAAAAATATTTACGTAATTTTAGGTAGTGATTGTTCTTATTCTGAATTAATTAGTTTACATATTATAATCTACTTAATATATTATCCTAGATGAAAGAGGTTTTATTATGTATATTTAATAGTGTATTCAAAAACATTGTTTCGCTTCTTGAGGAAAAAAATATAGAATTAATTAATCTAAGGTTTTAGAAGGCAAACAAATTGCTGCTCTGCATATTCATATAAAAAAATATGAGAGTTTGATTTTCTCAAACCTCAAGCAGTTGTTAATCATAATATGTTGCCTTATACAGACTATATTGTAATCATTGCTGTACCATTAGCGATTTTACAATCAGCTTAATATCAACATAAATTTATTAATATTCATTAAAAAAAAAATAACCAATTACGTTAAAAAAAAAGTTAATATTCTTAACATCAATAATTATTATTCTTAACATCCAGTTATTATAATAAAAATATAATTTAATATTATAAATCTGTGACCATAAAACTATCCACAGCAGGTATATTACAGAATTAAATTCAGAATTAAATCAGGTATATTATCAGAATTAATTCAAGTTTTAAAATAAAGAAAATACGAGAATTCGTTTGTATTTATTATTTTCCTTCTTATCTTCTGAAAACAATTATAAATCTATTTTTGAAGGTATAAATACAGTATATTAACTTGAATAAACTATAGTCTATGTTACCGAGCCTGAAAAAATTAATAATTTGGTAATTAAAAGAAGTTTTGGGAAGTTTTAAAGGTGGTATTAAACTTTTGGCCTATAGTATATATTTTTTATAGTAAATATGATATTAATAAATAAAAGATGTTCTAAACGACATATATTACCTTTAAAAATCCTCCTTTAGGTATAGTACTTGCTGAACTGTTTGTGGTGGTGGAAGTGCTTGGTTTTGAATTATCAGAATTATTAATTTTCGATTCGAAATTTCTCTTAGAGGATGACGCAGCTGACGAATATATTAACTGAAAAAGAAATATGACCCTCACAAACTGTTACCATTTGGTCCATATAGATCATAATAAACTAACCGGTGGTGGTGACGTAAGCTTTGGACCTGAAATGCTAGTAGGAGAATTAACGATAATTACATCATCGTCATCTTTTACTACAATTGGCGTGGCTGCCGATGTTGTGTTTTGAGGAAATTTAACATTTTTAATCCCTGAAAAATTTCAATAAAACATTAGTGTGACTAGACAATTTCAGAATACCAGAATTTTTTTATATCGTTACTACACCCATGCAGTAAAACCAATAGAATAAAATGTGCTTGTGCCAATTTTAGACATCTAATGAGAAGATTATTGGAATACACTTAAACCAGCGTTTATAATGATATAAATTCTACTCGTCTGTATCGAGCTGAATCCCGAGTGCTGTATAAATAAAACCACTCGAGAGATTTTATCTCTCATAATATTTCAGCTGAGACGGTTATTCATGGTCAAAGGATGCCGAAGCTGATCCTCTATGGCCAATCAAAGAAGAAACGAAATCTGAGAGGTCCCAAAAGAAGATACAAAGACGTCATAAAATCGTCTCTAAAGATGTACATGCCAAGCGTGTCTGAATAAGAAAAGACGGCAAATTACAAACCCAAATTATGGAGGAGACATACAGTGCTGTGCAGTTCCATGAAGAAAATAATCGCAGAAAAGCCGCAGCCAATAGGCATGGTTGAGGTCTAGCTGGTAAATTATTTTACCTTATTTATATTTTGTACATGTAAGTAAATAAGAAAGGGCGAGCTTATAAAAGCAAATAAAGCTTATAAAACAAAGCAGGGAATTAAATGATTGGGGGATTGTCCAGGAGACTGGGCGAAAAAATCAACTTTTTTTTGAAAGGGATACCGACAAAAAAAGGGTATTGTTAAGGGTTATTAACAAATGTATCATCGCGACTTTCGGTTTTTTAATAGCAGGCGCATCTTTTGTCCTTCAATTTCAGCAATACATATTCTTGAAGCGAATTGAATTCTCTAAAAAGGTCTCGTTATAAATTTATGTCAAACAAGCCGTTTCCATGTAATCGTGCTTTGAATATTGGTCTGTTTTTACATTTTTTTTTTTACTTTTCAAATTTGAATTTTTGTGAAATGAACGAATGCGTCACATTTCTCTCTTTTAACATTTCTCTTTCTTAACATTTTTCGTTAAATTCACTCCTCCCAAAGTTATTCAAGGTTAAAGTTGAATTTAAAAGTAATTTATCGTTTTTTTTTGCCCTTAGACCTCATTTTTTACTTGATTAAACAATTTAAGTCTTAATATTGAAAAAAACTTTGTTTTAGGAAAAGCACTACATTTTTTCAGAATTCATAATTTATTTAAATTTGGTTTTGCTTAAAGAGTTGTTTATCTACGAAAATTAATTTTACTATATTTAACTAACTGTAAGAGTAAAAAATATGCGGCTTTTTATTTATCATTTATCTTTGATATTATATACTTTTATATATGAACTCGCATTTTCAAGCTTCCCTCCCCAACTTCTAATTAATTAGAGATTTATGATATTTTCTTTTGTAAAATATGAATTATAAATAAACACGCTGATGATTTTTCCGTCTACTCCATTAATACTATTCATTTCTAATTCAAAATCCGATTGTTATATACATAAAAGTATATAATATCAAAGATATATGCTTTATAAATAAAAAGTCGCATATTTTTTACTCTTAGAGTTAGTTAAATACAGTAAAATGAATTTTCGTAGATAAACAACTCTTTAAACAAAATCAAATTTAAATAAATCATGAATTTTGAAAATATTTAGTGATTATACTCATATATATAATACTACTATATTGCTAATATCTGTAAGTGGAGGTGTCACGGAGTACGTGAGGCTGCAAACGTCTGCTTCTATGTCTTTTTCTAAACGTGATACAAAAACATAAAAATATGCAAACTGACGCACGTCTATAAGCATATTCAATTCTCGGACATGCGCATAAGACTCAAGTAGTAGTGAGAGAAACAGACATATATATGTCTGCACCGTAATGATTTCGCCGATCTCCAGACCTTGCTAGCAATATAGTAGTATTATATATATGATTATAGTCAAAAAAAAAAGTATTTTCAACATTCAGCCTTAAAATTTTTAAACAAATTAAAAAATGCGGTCTAAAGCAAAAAAAACGATAAATTACTTTTAAATTCAACTTTAACCTTGAATAACTTTGGAAGGACGAAGGAACGAAAAATGCTAAGATACCTTTTTTGTAGCGCATTCAACTTCCTTTAAGAATATGTATTGTGTTTTTTCAAATATTGATTCGTTCATTACTTACACAATTTCAAACCTGAAAAGTAAAATTGTAAGAACAGATCAATGTTCAAGGCACGATTACATGGAAACGGCTTGTTTGACGTAAATTTATAATGGGACCTTTTTTGTAGAGAATTCAATTCCCTTCAAGAATATGTATTGCTGAAATTTTTCAAATTGATGCTTTAGGAGTTTTGGACGAAAGATGCGATTGCTATTAAAAAACCGAAAGTCGCGATGATTCACTTCTTAATAGAAGTATTAAGGACTTTAATTTTTTTATCACAAATAATATTTTCGATATCCTTTCAAAAAAATTAGTCGATTTTTTTTGTACAGTTGATTCAGCATGCTGCCAAATTTTTTCTCGCAGCTAGGATAGGTGGTCTGGTATTCTTGGTATAAGGCCGACGCCGCACTACGGTTAACCGCTCGAGACGCACACACTGCGATTAAAAACCGCAAAACTGCCCGAGATTTTCACAGTTTGAAGATGGATTTCAAGAGGATTTTTAGAGCAGTATGCATTGTTGCTCTAATACTACGAAATAGAAAAAGAAGACATCAACACAAATTGCTAACTAAGTTTTATTAGTTACAAATGGTGGCGCGGTTTTTACCTGCGAGCCATATTTCACGGTTTTAAAATTAGTCACGGGAAAAAACCGTAAGTGCAGTATTAGTTTTCTCGATTAACAAAATCACGCGGTTAAAAACCACGGCGGTTTAGCTCTAGTGCGGCCTCGGCCTAAGGCGGTTTTCGAAAGCGAAGAATTCTGACGAAACTTCAAGATTATTCCAAAATTGAGGTTTTTCGGTTTATCTGTTGCGCTTAATGAACACTTTTTAACTAACTTGCCTAAGATAGTTGAAACAGTAAACAACTAACACAAGTTGCAACTCGACTCTGTAAACCAGAGATTTAAGATGACCCCCACAAAAAATAATCCAATGGTGTGTGATCACATGATCACAGAAAACTTTTCTTCCAATAAATGGATCGTCTGTTATTTTTTCCCCCATATGGGGGGTCGCCTTTCAACTTCCAATTTCTACGAGCTGTTGAGTCATGTATCTTTCCATGGCTAATTGACTCAATATACTGAACACAGTAGTTTATGACTGACATTTAGATTTCAAAGAGTGTTACCGCTATTATGTTTTGATGTTCTGGCACTATTATTGGAAAACTCATTAGAATGGCACAATCGCTTTACATACCTGCTATAAATTCAGTTCGAAGATTCTTCCTAATCTGAATGAGAGAATTAATTGAACTACTTAGAACTTCTTGCAGCTTATTGTGGACGACGGCCAGCGCTTCGACATTGTTTGCTTGCGACTGTTGTCTATTAAGTTGGGTTAAGGTGTACGACAAGTTCGAATTCACTCTTGCCGCAGCTCTAACAGTTTTTTCAAACCATTCATGTTTTAAAGTAGACGAATTTGTTGGAACTGCTTTATTTGGTATTTGAACAGTAGCCAAGACTTGCTTGTTCGGACCTAAAACAAGTGGAAAAAATGGACAATTTAAAAAAAAAAGAAAATCTTCATCTTAATACGTTTTTTAGTAAAGATAGTCAATCAGCTAGTCAATCCAACGCATCACTCAATTAGATAAGTTGAGGCACAACACCCTTCACATCCAAGCATATATTCAGCAATACTTGTTTTGTATAAATATTGGGCTTCGCATTAGAAAATATAACTTTATCGTAATTCTGGAATCTCAATCATCATAATTTTCCGTCAAAGTGGCACACACTTTTTTCATAGCTTCAAAACTAAGAAATCGAGTTGACAATATATACAGACACTAAATTCACATATACATCTAATATTTTAAATGGAAACAGCTAAAAGGGGCCTAGGTTGAAACATAAATCCATTTTCCCCCTTTTCTCCGTATCCTCCGTTTTTTTTAAACAAAATGTATAACTTTTATTTTAGAAATGATATTTTTTGGTTTAGAAACCGAACTATTTAAAACTTTTTTATTGTATTGTCTAAAATATGTGATGCAGAACTTTTTATCCGGTGTTTTAAATGAAGATTGTTCTTACACGGGGTGCGTCACCAAAATCCGAATAATTTGCAATTTGAATCTTCCGCCGTTCGGGACATTCGGGAGACCAGATTTCAGCAGGATGATTCGGCAGACTCCATTTGATTTAAAACCAACTGTCAGATAACGTAGACATGTTTTGATCCAAAACATTCTGGTCTCCTAGTAGTCCAGATCAGAATACCCGTGACTATTATGTATGGAGGAGCATTGTGCAAGACGTCATTGAAATCGCCTTTGGTCATTGGTCATGTGGGCGCTTCAGAAAGATAATTGAGGCTGTGTTTCAGATTAAAGGAGGTTATATGAATAAATCTACTCTACAAGGTTTTTCTTCTGTGTCACATTGAATGCAGAGATGGCAATAACCTAGAAAGACTGGTGGTCCAGAGACAAGTAGCGATAGAAGATAGTAGATAGAAGCAGTAGTAGATAGAAGATAGACAGATCAAATTATAAACCTAACAGGCACGGTATAATAAATACTAAGGTAAGATATTGCGCATGGTGGGCGAAGCTTTGTTGACGGGAATACGTCATCCATTGAGTAAAATTCGAACATCATAAATTTGACATATAACAAGTTTACTAGAAATTTGTGTTCGGCGTTTGTGTGGTGTTAATCTAAAATATTCAATAATAACAATGCGTTGTGCTGTATTTGGGTGTAACTCCAACAATCAGTCGAAAAAGAACCCTTGTGATGTGAAGTTTTTTCATTTTCCCAAGAATGAAATTGCGTGTAAGTGAATTCATGCCACAAAAAGACAGGTGGGGATGGTGGTAGAAATAGTAATGATGATGATGGTAGTAATATTTCTAATATTGCATGTTTATACCCTAGATTTGCCAATAAGTGGTTCAATGATCAAGAAATTCGACTCCAAAAATGATCCATTTACGTTGAACAGTGCTCATGAAGGAGATATTGACGAGAATCTTCATGAACTTGAATATGATGGGCTCGAATATTTAGCTGGATATATATGTTGGACCCAGCACGTCCAAATATACCTGGACTGATCATATAAGTGAATGAGGTTTACACAAACCTTCTGAAGACTTTCTTTCACAAATGAAACAGCTTGAACAAATTTTTAAGTTTGTTAATGGAGAATCCTTGACCAAAAATTATTTGAATAATTTGATGCTTAGAAGTAGTCACATTAAATGCCCAGAAAAAGCAAAAAAACTATTTTTCCGATCGCAAATGTAAGTGTAAAATTAGGTAAAAAGTAAAGTTTTGGGGTTAGAGAGCAACTGAAAAGGCTATTTAGCGACTGGACCTACAGCTTAACGTGGGTTCCGAACCACGGTCATCAGCTAGTGAAAACCCCGGTCAGCACCCCCCTCGGGCTATCAACCCTTGGTTTTGTGCTTAACCGAAGGTATCTCGAGAAGCCTACCGACTGGCGAGTGACCAACGTAGAACACCTCTCAGAAGGCATCCGGCCTTACCCAGCCTCGAACTGTCGTGACTGAGGGGTGATTCCTTGTCAGATTTTACACTCTTACCTAGAAACATTCACAAGAATTTTTTGATTTTAGAAAAACTTTTTTGCCTAGAACGGGAATCGAACCCGCTCCACATTAACTGCCGTATCGTAAGGCTGTCGCCTTAGACACCACAGCTAATGTGGCTCCTAAAATTAGGTCAAAGAAAGATGATTAAAACTAGTACATAATTACACTTATAGCTAATTTACAATGAACATAAGCTTAAGAAATATGTACAATTATAAATTTAGGAAACAAAATGTTGTCATTTTTAATACCAATATAAAATATGGCTAAATATGTGTTGAATAATTAATATTTTATTTGTAACAAAAAATATCGAATTTAGCTGGATATTACATTTAAAAACCAATATTTACAAAGCTTTCAATTTGCATATTGCAATTTTATATAACCCATGTATATTATTTTTACATACATTTTTAAACTGAGAAACAAAATGATTTGTTTATATACATTTCAAATACACGTAATAAATAATATTATTCTATAAAACGAAATGTTTTTGTTGAAAAATAAAAACTATTCGAACTATCGAAGTTGTTTTGTTCTGTAAATAGTGTCTTAAATTCAAATAAAATTGTGTACCTGTCTGTTATATACAATTTTGTAGTCTGTTGTCCACACTGATAAAGTATTTGTCCTCAATATAAAGCCTTAATTCCAATTACCTCTAGCAACGAAGATATTTGAATTTTGCTCAACGAGTGACGGCATGCGCAAACAGGACGCATTTTGGTATACGGGAATATCAGGCCCTGCCTAACAGGTATATCTCCCTAATATCCCAATGAAGGAAGTATGCGAGCAGAATGAGTTTTCAAAAGTCACTACATTCTATAAAGAAGAATACGAAGAGATATGGTTTTCCTAAAGACGTGCAAAATGATTTCGTTTTGTCCAGATTGTGGTGACGCATCATTTATATACATAAAAGTTTTTGTTCATCGAATATATTGCACCATCATATATTCAAATTTTCATTACAATTAAAAAAGCCAAATTGTTTAAAGTAAAAGAATTACTAACCTATTATTGTAGCGGTTTGAGGGTGAGGTGCTCGAACACGTTGAGGTAACACTTTAAGAAATCCCGAATTTTGACCTAACAAACAAATTTTATTTAATGAAACATGTATGACTGAACGTAAATGATGAAATTAAGACAAAAAATATTGGCGTTGAAGAATAACGCAAACAATGAATTTCCTTTCATTAAAATTACTTTTAGTTTTTTTATTTTCCTCCCCTGCCATTTATTGTAGTGTATTTGTAGTCTTCATAATTACTCGTCCATCATGTAATTCTCCTCTTAAAAAAAGAAGTTCTTTGAAAAATGTTTTGCACTTAGTGATAAAATAAATTTTCATTTAAATAGTAAACAAGCTGGGTGAAGAACACAAATGGTGCCACTGAAATTTACTACACTTTAAAATTACAATAGACAAAAAAACTGTTTTTAGGGATTTACCACAAATCATGGTGAAAGTAACTTTTTTTGTAAATATAATAGGAAGGTACATGACATAAAGACTGTTATTTTGGACTGCAAAGAAAGGATTTGCAAACTTAGCATAGAGACTGCTTCAATTTCAACACAGGCACTGTGACGAGTAATGTGCACTATTGTACTTTTTAATCCTATTAATCCTTTCAGTTGACAGTCAGATTTCAGATTAGCAAGGGATGTTAATTTGTTGGCTTGCGAAGTGAAGATTCCTGCAGGAGTGAGAGGGAAAAAGTGGCATTGCACTTTGCCAGAAAGACAGAGAAATTGGAAGACAAGAGAATTTATTATTTTCTACACTGATCAAGTTGACCTCGAGTCGTCATTTTTTGCCTACTGTAAATAAACAAATTAAAACCAAAAATTAAGAAAAAAATTTTTGAAATATGCATACAAATTAATTTAGTGGCTTTATATTTCGTACGTTATAAAGTCGTTTTAACTCACAACAATTTATTTTTTTAGCACTTCATTAGCTGCTGAAACTATGGAAATATAGGGAAGCGTTCTCGAGACAGATGTTTTAAATTGAGAAGCCAGATATCAATATAATAAGTATTGCTACATATCTGACGCGACGTGAAAGGTGCATTATAAATGATTTTGCAGCATGACATCGTTTGACTAAATATCTTACAGATAACTCAAAGAGGTTATTTGTAGAATGAGCTGGGACCTTTTCAAGTTTGGCTCTGTCTGACCATTACCTATTTCGATCGCGCGCCCCTCAATAACGAATATTTTAAAACAAGGTCCGAATAATTACCGATGAACTTCTCTGGTTTAAACAACTAGTCTCCCAAAATATGCAGTAATTAAAAATAATACAGATTATTTTGTATATTAATATTAGGTGTACCCATAAAAACGTATTTGTTTCATATTTTAAAAACACTGACATCTACTGGCAATTTAACTTAACATAACCTATAATATAGTTAAATATATCGTACAGCTAACCGCGCTAATAAATTCCATGCTTTCCGAACCAGATGGCGGACCGTCGATGGCCGTCCATCGGACGTGGCCAGTTTTCAATTTCCGATGGAGGTACACGGTCTCTCTATTTCGACTTAACTTTCACGAAGTTTCTCTGGGCTTCGGTGAATCTGAATCGTCGGACTTTACCCCGCAAAAGAATACGGGAATTCCAACACTTCCTTGTATATAGAAAGAGTTTCTAAAAAAGTACAAAATCATACTCGTATTGGTGCCGGAATCACCCAAGATAAAACCAAAGAGTAACGCTAGGGAGTATACTGCACTGTCTTTTCAGATTTATGGAATATTTTCTTATGGAAAAAATCCTACTACGACAGCTATCAAACTTGGCTTTCCGAATATTTATTCCTAAAAATAGCCCTCATTAAAAAAAGGTTTAAAGGCGCATCAGAAACTAAGGTTATTTAGCGAACTGGACCTATAGCTTAACGTGGGTTCCGAACCACGGTCATCAGCCACCGACAACCCAGGCCAGCACCCCCTCAGGCTATCAACTCTTGGTTATGTGCTTACCAATAAGTCTGTCAGGAAGCCTACCGATTGGTGAGTGACCAATGTTGAATACTTCTCAGAAGGCATCCGGCCTTACCCAGCCTTTAACTGGCGTGACTGAGGGGTAATTCATAATTCTATGTGTAGATATGTGCGTGTGTGTGAATCAGTGTATATGTGTGTGTGGGGCAGAAAGTAATACGAATAGAAAGAAAGAAAAAAACCATTCGAGCGCCGGAATCGAACAAACAAGTTTATCAGAGAGTTGGGAGAAGATTCTCAATAACGATAGAGATTATATTGTGGATTAAACTGTATAAACTGTTAAACAAAATGAAATTTTGTGCAGTATCAAAAACCGAATGAATTACTTATGAGTATACCTATTATACACTCCAGGTCAAAAGTTATAAGGCGAGGACAATTATTTTGAAGCAAAGATTAATTTTCCTTCTTTTTATAGGTATAAATATAGTATATTAACTTTAATAAACTATAATCAATATTACCGACTTAGAAAAAAATAATAATTTGGTAATATTCAAAAAAACGGATTTTTTTTTGGTAATTAAAAGAAGTTTTAAAGATGTTCTTAAATTTTTGGGCTGTAGTGTGTATGGAAATAAACGGATGAAAAACTCTTACTTGGTATTAAGGTAGGTCGTTGTATGGCAAATCTAGGAGTAATCATAGATTTTGCTCTAAATGTCGTGTTTCCCACCCTAAACATTTGCCTTGGTTGACTCTAAAAATCACATTTATATTATATTAAACCATTTGCCTGTATATAAAATAACATTACTTACTCCAGACTGCGGTTGGATTACAATTTGACGTACACCCGGATTTGCAGGTGTAAGTTTCGGAAGAAGAGGACGGAAACTAGCATTTAGCACCATTGGAGTGCCTGGATTTATCGGAACTGTTGTAGGTACAAACTTCTGTGACGAAAGAAAATATTATACATTAAATATAACTGTGACTTATGTCCTAATATATATGTATATACAGGGTGTAAAGGAAACTAGTTTCGTAAATTTAACCGTAAATTAATGATCCTTCACATAATATTAAAGAAAAAAATTCCTTGTAAGAATTTTCAAAAACCTAAGGGTTCCCGAGAAAAAAATGTATAATAACGATGTATTAATAATGTAACAATAACAGCGTACAATATAACAATAACCATTCGACATGGCCGATTTATATGGCCATGGCCTTAGTCGCTCCTCCATCCGGTCTCCAGACGTTCAGCTTGAGCCCAGCTGATGGTGGCTTAAGGCCAGACACTTGCTGGCGCTTTGGATGGCGGATGAAAAAATGATAAAGCACCAACGTGGAGTGCGGGTGAATTTTATATATATCAGGTGTGTTGGTAATTCCTTTCCGGTTTTTTCGCTAAAGAAAACACGTCATTTACAATGGATAGTTAAAATGTATTTATTCAAAGTATTGGCCATTTAATTCTATACATTTTACCCATCGCTTAGGCAATTTAAGGATGCCATTCCAAAAGAACAGTTTCTCCTTTGAGCTAAACCATTCATCAAGCCATTTTTTTACTTCTTCGAAATCGGCGAAGTGCTGCTCTGCAAACGCGTGCCCCATCGATCCGAAAAGGTGGTAGTCGGATGGAGCCAGGTCTGGAGAGTACGGCGGGTGCGATAAAACTTTCCATCCAAGTGATTTCAACATTTCTTTGACTGGTTTTGCTGTATGAGACGGCGCATTGTCATGCTGCAAAATCACCTTATCATGTCTTTGAGCGTATTGTGGACGTTTTTCGATCAATGCACAGTTCAAATTGGTCATTTGTTGTCGGTAGCGATCACTATTAACTGTTCTATTATTAACTGTTGTCTCCAAGTTTCAACAGTTCATAATATACGACACCTACCTGGTTCCACCAGATACAGAGCATGGTCTTGGTTCCTGGTTCCACCAGATACAGAGCAAAGCCATTTGGCTTTGCATACGACGGGCCGGCTTCGCCAGGTGATAACCATGATGTTTTGCCTTGGGATTTTCGAAATAAATCCATTTTTGATTACCAGTTACTATTCGATGCAGAAATGACTTCCTTTCATACCTTTGAAGCAGCATTTCACTAACAATTTTTCGATTTTCTAATTACCTGTCATTCAATTCATGTAGCACCCATCTTACCATTTTTTGGATCTTTCCCATCGCTTGTAATCGTTCACAAATTGCGACTCGATTCACATTCAACTTTTCTGCCAATTGTTTTTTTTTTTGAGTTTGTGTTGGGTTGTTGAAATCGTTGAAACGTTGTTGGCAACATATATACGCCATCCGACGGGAGGTCGGCGAAAACATGGGTTGTTGGCTGTGGATAGGGTCTCCCTATTCTTGATGGTATGGTATATGTCGGCGCCCTGAAGAGTCTGAACCTCGAGAGACGAAACATGTCATCCAGTTGAAGGGATAGGTGGGGCTCCTTCCCGGTCAAGCAACCAACAAAAGTGTTCATTTAGGCGGAGACGCAGGTTGTTGTGTGTTCCACATGAGATTGTGGAACCCAACGGTTGGGTGTGTGATGACACTTAGCTACTGCTGTCTCATTGGACGTGGTCCAGGAAAATCTAACACAACATATATATATATATATATATATATATATATATATATATATATATATATATATATATATATATATATATATGTATATATGTATATATGTATATATGTATATATGTATATATGTATATATGTATATATGTATATATGTATATATGTATATATGTATATATGTATATATGTATATATGTATATATGTATATATGTATATATGTATATATGTATATATGTATATATGTATATATGTATATATGTATATATGTATATATGTATATATGTATATATGTATATATGTATATATGTATATGTATATGTATATGTATATATATATATATATATATATATATATATATATATATATATATATATATATATATATATATATATATATATATATATATATATATAAATATATATATATATATTCTATGTATTTATATATATATATATATATATATATATATATATATATATATATATATATATATATATATATATATTCTATGTATTTATATATACATATAAATACATGGAAACCGCTTCTTTCCAAATTGCCCATCCGAAACCCTTACAGTCAAACACGTCCACCTCCCGTCTCACCCCCCACCTCAACCGAGCGCACAACCCACAACCTCACCTATAAATACAGAGGTCGCGCCATCCACGTTCTTTTCTAGTCATGAACTCTGGGGAGTAGGTAGATTGAGGCCTCGGAATAAATCAACTACATTCTCTTGAAAATGGCTTCAAAGTGGAAACCGAAACGTCGAAATTTTATAATTCTAAAACGCGGTTCTACCCGAGAACCTAGTAATTCTAACATTACCGACGCGGAAGCCTTTCCGAACATATAGCTAATTTATTATCTGTATTCACCTCCATGAAAAAGTTAGCAACCGAAAATGTTAATAATTAATTATATATACATACCAATATTTTCTTTGGGAGTTCATCCTCATCAGCAACTGGTTTATAATCCGGATCATCACTAGAATCTTTTCTTTTCCGTCTGTAGCTTTTAATAGGAGGTGCTGGCTTGGGTTCTTCCGTCTTAGGTTCAGCATTATTACAGCATTTTGTGTAATCTGTAGTCATTAGTTCCGGCTGTTGTTCGGCTAACGTCTGCACCCGACTATAATCAACATCGCAAGTTAAAACTGTGGGGATTAAACGATTCTGAAGATACGTACGACATTTCTTTTCTGTAATAATCCATAAATTCGGAACACGAGGCCCTCAGATAAGAAAGTTGTGCAGGATCGCATCTGAAACAGTTCCAATCATCGCTATCTCGTATTTCTTTGAACTTTCTCTGACCGAAATTATTTCTGATGCATCTCTACAAGAAACAAATAAAAAATATAGAGATACAAAAGGTGTTAAATTAGAACCATTATATACCTTGCAAAATACATATTCACAAGACGAACAACACAATACTTGGCCTCCTTGCCCACACCACCTAAAAAAAGTTATTAGTAATTATCTCTGAAATTACAAACTTAAAAGGGTCTTATTGGAAACCCTTCCAAATATATTCCTGTGTCGCGCTCAAAGAAGCTGGACAAAAGTATCAATTAAATTTAGAATGAAAGAAAAAAAAAGATTACTAGCCTACCTGCAATATAATTCGCTTCCATCTTCATCCTTTTCGAATTCGCCGCTCGTGTAAAAATGATAGCAATTTTTGCAGATCAAAACCTTAAGCAACGGATGAACAAAGCGATTATTGGCCCCCGTCAAAGCACTACCTAAATGTAAGTTGCAAGCTGTGCAATGAACTTTAGTATGTTGAACTGGATTGTCTGAAAATTAAATAATTAACACAAAAAAATAACACTACCGGTATAAAAACTTACTCAGACTAAACATATTTCGTTTTAATTCCAACTCTTCGGGCGTTAGATCAATTTCAACTTCAGCTCCGGTTATTTCATCTACTAATTCTGAAAATACTGGTTCATAGGGTAAAGGACTACTTTTACCATCTTCAGGATTGCCTTCTGCAAATTATTTAATACTGATATTAGATGAGACTAAGTTAACTTTAAAATTATAAAAGAATCATTAATAGTAGACTAAGTAAAATCCAAAAGTAGCCCAAAAAAAAAAATAAATATGCTGAATATTCCTAAAACATCTCATTATAATATTGGATTCCACACGAACCATCTGGTTGTTTATTCATCAACAATAACTTCTTTTTAGGTTGATGCAGAAGTTCGTTATATTTAAAAAAAAAAAATTACTAACAAAACACGCGTCGAGAAGTTTAAAAAACGTGATTTGGTGTTTAGTGGTAAATCTCTTCCAGTTTAATGTATGAAGTAGATAACAACACTTCCCTTTTCCGATGCAAAGTCATCTCGGGCCAAAAAAGGGATGACCTTTTGCATCAATCCAATACTATGACCTGAATCTAAAGCATTCAAATATGATTAGATATTATACTAGTCACTGTACACATCAGATACAAAGAAAAAAAAGAACGACCTACAAAAAACTACTGAAGAACGAAATATCAAAACATCAAGGATAGGACCAAAATGAAATCAATCAGAGCTAACGATCACAGTCGCATAAGTAATAATGAACAAATCACTGAAAAATATGTTAATTAAATTATAAAACTAAATAGATAACTAAACTGAAGAAATAAAGGGAAGGATAAGACTTGCATGGGTGGCATTGGGATAACTCGTATATCTTAAAATATAACAAATATCCCAAAAAAGTAAAAACTAAAGTTTTCAAACATTGCGTGCTTCCTGTCCTTACATACGGTTCCCAAACTAGGATATTCATAAGATAACCTTGATAAAGTAGCCAAGGTCCAAAGATCCACAGAAAATGAAATGGATGGATATAAAATACAATAAAAGTGAAGAACGTCTAAATGGAAATAATATGTCTGTTAGACAGAAAGATGGAACAAAAAGGCTTTTAAATGGGAGACAATGGAAAAACAAAAGAATGAGATCTTAAATGAGAACAAGCTGGATTAAGTTGGAGATGCAAACTGCTCAAGACAGAGAAAGTAGAAAAAAGAAAAGGGAGGTTTTTACTTTTACTCAGCGAACTACTTATTACTACAAAACTTATTACTTTTACTCTACTCCGCCTTTATCTAAACATTAGTTAAAAGTTGAGTAGGTTGATAAAGGTTAAGGTTGAGTAGATAAGGAGATAAAGGACTTTACTCAGTTTATTAAAGTCTTTCGAACTAATTATTATTCGTTGAAAATAAAAACAATAAAAGAGAAAAAACATTACCAGTATTTGTTATAATCAAGGCTTCATCCACATCCATTGAAATGTCAGGACACAATAAGGACGGATCAAAATCTTCGTCCATATCTATGTCGTTATGACTCATCTCTTCCGGTTCTTCTCGTCTCTGTAGCTGTTCCTTCAAAATTGAGATTCTATTTTTTTTATTTTCCGCTCTACTTTTTGATTTTTTAACGTTACGACTCGGCCTTCTCCGTTTGGAACTCTTTTTAACCTTTGCATCTTTTGCCGTTACTATTTCACCATCCAAACTGTTTGCGTTCGTTTCTTCTTCAATGCCCTCTTTAGGAGAGCTACTTGTTTCAGCTTGTTCATTTGAATCTGACAATTTTGTAATTTCTTCATCATTACCCTCTTTCGGTTTTGTTTCTTTTTCAGAGTATTCAGTCTTATCACTTTCACTCTCCATTTTTGATTCACTAGAAGTTTCCTCTTTATTTTCCTCATCATTTTCGACATCAGTTATCACGTCTATATTTTTGGAATTTATTTGAATGTCGCTATTGGAATTAATATTTTCAGATTTTTTTTCTTGAGAAACTGATAAATCTACTTTATCATTATTTCGTTCTTTTTCAACTTGAACAGTTTGTTTTTCATTGTTATCATCCTCATTATCCTTGATATTAACAGAATCTTCAGAATTATTTACAGTATCCTCAGTTTCTCCATCTTCTCTTGATTCATTAACCACGTCTTTGTTAATGGCAGTTTTCTCAATATCTGGTTCTCCATTAGCTAATTTATTTACCATTGGATCCTCAGCTGAATAGGAATGTTCTAAAATAAGAAGTATGAATTTATTATTTAAAAAATAATTTCAAAATAACTGTCAATGTTATACTCTATAATCATTATTAGCATTTGTCAAAGTAATGTCGTAAAATGTTAACGATGTCATTTCAACTCGTTTTTGGATTGACAACCCTGCAATGGTGACCAATAAAAAAAGAGTGGTAGAAAAAAGTTTTTAAAACAAACTTTCCTTTTCAAATTTATTTACCACAATAAATAATATAATATGCAAATACAGACTTTTTAAAAGTAAAACGGACAAAAGAATACTCAAAAATACACCATATCTCGGTGTTGCTTTCGCTAGCTCAAAAACCATTCTTGGTTCTATAACTAATGCCCAGCCAGTAAATAATCGACTTATGACACTATTCCTCAAGTGTGCTAACAAAAACTATACATTAATCAATGTACACCTACCAATTAACGAAGAAAATAAATCTAATCCTGAAAAAGTAAATAAGTCCTGGGAAATTCTGGAAAAGATTATTTCTAAAATTCCTTCTAACCATATAAAAATCCTATTGGGTGATTTCCACGCCCAACTAGGGAAAGAAAGTACAGAAAAACAGTCGGCAGTTTTCCCGCTCATAAATAGACGAACCATAATAGCAGATGATTGGTTGAACTATGTCCCAGTTCAATCTAAAAATAATGTCAACCCATTTTAAGAAGAAAATAACAAAACAAAAGACCTGGATATGCCCAAACACGTACATGGGTGAATTTCAAATTGACCATGTTGCCATTTCGTACGCCATTTATAAAGAGATTTTGAATGTTTTGAAGTTGGAAAGGAGCTAACATCACTACTTGACTAGAATCAAACTTAGCTTAAACCTCGAAATTTTATTCAAAAGAGACTACTAATCCCCAAGTTCGACCCTACGAAAATAAAACTAACCCAAACAGAAGAGCTTGATAAACAACCAGCACAGAACTGACAAAAACTGAAACAAAAAATTATTAAAACAGCCCTAAAGTTGCCCTTTACAAAAACGTAGAAAACAAAAGACAGAAATAAATTATAACATCTTTTTGGAAGGAAAAAAAGAAACATCGAAGCTAATTAGACAAACTAAAGGAAAATATGAAAACAATCAACTTAATGAAATAGAAAGATTTCCAAAAAAATAAGACCCGAAATTTTTACAACACATTTAAAACCAAATTAACAGGCTATCAATCCAAAAGTATTTGTTTCCGAAAGGAAAACGGACAATCAGCTCTAAATAACCAAGACAATTGCAAAGAACTTGCGAAATATTTTGAACAACTACTAAACTGTCATGAGGCCTTAAACAGATTACCAACACTAAACCCTAAACAAACAAACCCAGATTCATTACCACCGAATGAAGATGAAATAATTAGGCAAATCAAACGACTTACAAATAACAAAGCTTCTGGTGAAGGTGGAATCACTGTTGAACTTTTATCCGCTGGTCCAGGTACAATCAAGGAAATTATCAAAGTTCTACAAGAACCGAACGGATTCCGGAAGATTGGAAATATATTCTAATCCATCTACTACACAAGAAAGGAGATAGAACGGATGTAAACAACTACAGAGACTTATCTCTTCTTCCAGTTTGTTACAAGATTCTATCTCAATGTCTACTATACAGAGCACAGGGACAGTTAGAACCTAATTTTGGTGAATATCAAGCAGATTTTCGACCGGGTAGATCCTGCCCGGAACAGATCCTGAACCTAAAGTTGATCCTAAGACATCAAAAACTATACAATAAAAATTTCGTTTGTACATTTGTGGATTTCAAAAAAGCAAATGATTCTATTGACCGCGAATCTTTATTCCAAATCTTGAAAGAACAAGGACTAGATCTGAAAACGCTGCCAATTATTAAAGCAACACTAACTAACACAAAATAGATTGTCTGGCGTTTGCCGATGATCTAGCAATTTTAGCTCAAGATATATTAACGGCACAAAAACAGATTGAAATCCTAAAAGAAACAGCAGAAAAGGTACTGCTCCAAATTTCCTTTGAAATTGTGACACAATACATGACCTGCAACAAACTAAGAACATCATCTCTAAAAACAAAATATGGTAATATCAGACGAGTCTCTGAATTTAAATATTTAGGTGAAATAGTCATGGAAAACGGGTTGGAAAAAGTGGCCAATAAGGGTAGATGTCAAAAAATGGAAACTGCATTGAGACTAACACAAAATATTTACAACAAAAAATGCACATCTAAAAACACAAAACTGAGACATTACAACAGAGTAATAATCGAAATCCAAAAATAGTACATTTCCCACTATATTAAAGTAAACATGGGCCGCGCTGGACACTGTACTGCGACAGAAAGGATTTAATTTCGTAACTGAGAAGTTAAAACAAATTTTATGTATTTATTACGAATGCAATCAGACCGTCAGCTAGTGTAATTGCTAAAGTTCTGAAAGAATCATGTGACCCAAAGACAACCAAAAAAATAAGTCCAAGAAAAACGAGAAGAAAAATATCAGCACCGGAACCACAAGACGACGTTTACAACTGAAGAACAGGTACTGTAGAGTAGTCAGGAAAGTTTCAATTTTGAGTAAATAGGACATAAAGCAGAGGTTAAAACTTGCAAAAAGAAACTACCGTTAAGATTTTCAACGTAACTGGAAAAACATTATTTTTAGCTATACGACCAAAATTTATTTATTTGGATTTGATAGCAAATTGTTCGTATAGACGAGAAGATTGCAATCCACATAAAATTTGGTTCTACTGAAGCTGGTAGTGATACATTAAGGAGCGAAGATTATGGAAAAAACGCGTTTCCAAGTCTAAGACTTAAAATTCGGTAATTGTGATAAGGGATATGTAACTGAACTGTGTTAAAAATTTAAACATTATTCACCGTCTAGTTTTTTAGAAAAATGGTTTTTCATGCATTTTTCTATTTTTTCACTATTAATTAATTTTCTTTATAGAATGAAAAATAGCACATGATAAAGTTTAATATTTGCAGAATGTTATTTATATATGAATAATATCGAATTACCGATATAATTATTTAAATAATTGTCAAACTTTTCAGCTTTTACTCGACCGAAGGTCTGGCAACGTCGCGCAACCAGCTGAGAAACAAAAAAGAGATAGAGTATTAGTTGAAAAGAGAGAGAGGTAGAGATTATTATGTATGACATTTCTGAATTTGAGGTTAAAAAAGTAATTTTTTTCGCGGTAATTAAAAATTGTAAATGTTAGAAATTCTTTAATAAATGAACAAGCAACATTTATACTATTTATCAATTGAATAAATTTATAATTTCAAAAGTTTGAATTATATAGTTATAATTACCTATTGTATCCAATTTTGGAATTGATTTTTCATTTCTAGATTTATTACTTTGTATAACATTATTTTTCCATTTGGTAATATTTTTTTTACAGAATTTACCTTTGTATCTAGAATGCATATTTTTTAAATATAAATTTTCTATCTTGTAGCGCAAAAACTCTCATGTATATATATATATATATATATATATATATATATATATATATATACACAATATACACTGATATATAAATTTACATCCAAACACAAATGCGCTGTTGCCACATCTTTTTTGTTGAACAGCATGGAATAACAACACTGTCAGTCAATTCGTTACTTTTTATAAATAAATAATAATTTCCTAATAATTATAATTTGTTTTAGTATTACATAGCGGCGATTCGTGGGGGAAAAATGGGGGCACGTATAACCAAATTTTAGTAGTATCATAGACACTTTGCTGTGTAGAAATACGAGTGTAACTGTCAGACATCAAATTTCCAAATAAGTACCTATATAATAAAATTTTGCTAAACTCACCATAGGACAATGACCATTAAATCTGTTTGTAGTTGTAGCGAATCCTCCTAAATTTCTGAGCAGCAAAGTGGTCGACGACTTGATCATTAAAATTTGAAATTGACTTCACAAGTTTTTTTTTTAATAGATAGCATTGCTAACGCGCATGGCCTTTCCGGGCTCATAGTATTTCTTAGAAATGTTTTGATGCGTTTGAGATTAGAGAAACATCTTTCGCTTTCCACAGTCGTCATAGGGACGATACACAAAACAGTCAGCAATTCTACAGATTCACTAAATGTTGATGTTAAATTGTTTTGGATAAACATTTGTAACAACGCACAGCCCCACTGTGTTTCATAAAATCGCCCCGTGCATACATTACCGAGAGTTCATTTTTTAATTTTAAGTGATTTACGTTTGCAAACAGGTTACACACAATTTTAATGTCTTCATTTCGAAAAACGGCTCGATATTGACCAAATTTTTCAGTTTTAAATAAATTTGCAACAATTAGGTATACATCGACACTAAAACGTTCACGAACCTGTATGGTCAAGGTATCACAGATTTCCTTGCATATCCTGACATTCGGATGGGGTCCTCCTTGTCAGTAAAATTCCGTTTCTTTCTGCGAGTCTTTATGATCGTTGTAGATTCTTCACCAGTTAAGTTACCAAATTCTTGATTAATTTGTATTTCTATATTGTATCTAATAACGGGTATTCCATTAAGAGGTTTCGAATGTTGGTAACGAATAAAAGAAACGTTTCATAACATACCTGAAAGTTATTTATGGCAGTGCGAAGCTGGATAGTGTACAATTATACGTGGAATACAATCTGTCAAATGACCGCCACGACTTCTCTGGCAGCTCACAATTCTTTTGTTGAAATTCTCGATTACTGCTGAACACATTTGCGGAGTTATGTTCTCGAATTATTCGCCTAATTTCTTCTTTCAACTGTTGAACGGTTTGCGGATTATTTTCGTAAGCTTTGCTCTTCACATAGCCCCACAAAAAATAGTCTAGCGGCGTCAAGTCGCATGACCTTGGTGGCCAATTTACGTCCCCATTCCGGGAGATCAGCCTCTCCTGTCCTTACAAAATTCAGCTAACACAGGAGCTAAAGCCAGCCGACCATGGGCAACGCCGTGCATTTGCCAATTGGATCCTACAGATGAAGACAAATGACAATAATATTTGCGATAAAATCATTTTCAGTGACGAGGCTCATTTCTACTTAAACGGTTACGTAAATAAACAAAATTGTCGCATCTGGGGCAATGAAAATCCTAGAGAAATCCACGAAATCCCGATGCATGCTCAACGTGTCACAGTTTGGTGCGGTTTTTGGGCTGAGGGTATCATTGGACCGTATTTTTTTGAAGATGAAGATGAACGAGCTGTTACAGTAAACGGAAAACGATACCGAACGATGATTGATGTTTTTTATGGGATCAAATAATGGACATGGATTTAGAGAATATGTGGTTCCAACAAGATGGTGCGACATGTCATACAGCACGTGAAACATTGACTTTATTACGTACACAGTTTGGAGGGAGGCTGATCTTCCGGAATGGGGACTTAAATTGGCCACCAAGGTCATGCGACTTGACGCCACTAGACTATTTTTTGTGGGGCTATATGAAGTGCAAAGCTTACGAAAATAATCCGCAAACCGTTCAACAGTTGAAAGAAGAAATTAGGCGAATAATTCGTGACATAACTCCGCAAATGTGTTCAGCAGTAATCGAGAATTTCAACAAAAGAATTGTGAGCTGCGAGAGAAGTCGTGGCGGTCATTTGACAGATGTTGTATTCCACGTATAATTGTACACTATCCAGCTTCGCACTGTCATAAATAACTTTCAGGTATGTTATGAAACGTTTCTTTTATTCGTTACCAACATTCGAAACCTCTTAATGGAATACCCTTTATTTTGAATGGCTGTTGAAAAAGTTACCAAATTATTCTTAACTTTAAGTGCATCTAGTTGCCTACTTTGCAGTTGATCAAAGAGAATGTCGCAGTGCGGCATTATTTTATTGAAGAAAAACAACCAAAATTTAAAATTATCATCCACCAAATAATTTATTAACCCCTGAGCTTAATTAATAAAATTTTTATCCGACTCGGCGTCCATAATTTCTTCAAGACATGTTTGCAATTCTTCTTTGTAAATGTAAACCGTATTCACACATTTAGATGTAAAGTTCCACCTGGTAGGGGCCGTACGGGGTAGACGCTTTTTTACGACGCTGTCCAGAACAGTTGTCCTTTTGGATGATCGAGAAAAGAAAGCGAGAAATGCAGACAGATTTGCAAAAAACACCTTTTTCTACTGTACAACACCTTTCAATTATTAGATTTAATTGGTGATTTTTGATGACAATTCTGTCCTCAAATGTTAATGTGACATTATTTGCATTCATATATTGCACTGAATTCATCTTCACTATTGTAATCGTTCAAAACATTCACTTTGCAACCACTTGAAAAGTCGAAAAGCCCGATGGCGAAAAACAACTGACTATTGAGAATGGGGCAGCGCCCAAGATATGACGTTATAACTGCATTTCATCTCCGGCTTACTAGCGAAGCAATGCATTGCTGTCTTTATTTTTCGCACGCGATAGCAAAGAAAATGGTAGCGGTACAAACTTGTCTGTGCCCAAGGCATGTGTACTTTAATCAGTGCGCTTCGGCAACCCACCCCTATTTCGTTACCGCGAATGACATTATGTATGTTAGACTATAGAAGTCGCAAGAAGCGTAATCATAGATAGAACAGAGAATAATTATTAGAATTATTTTTTCACTTCGTTTTTGATTTTTTTAAGTGGGGCACGTGCACACGTGCCCTTATGGACCAACCGCCACTGGTATTAGAAATAAAAATTGTAAAATTCTGTAACTATTGTGAGTTTAAGGAAAACAAAAAAAAGTTAAGTATCGCTGGTACTTCTTTAAACAAATTCGACAAGAGCACTATGACGATCGTTCGAAAAGTTCTCGAAGAAAGAACACGCAAGATTTTTGAGAATTTTAAAAACATTTACACCATAGTCACTTTGCCGTTTAGACCGAAGATGTCTCCACTTTTTAATACCATTAGTATAATGCGATTTCTGCAACTCCACAAAATGCGAATGCGTCAGCTTTGACATTATTTGAAATGAATCTTGATCAAGCGAGCCAGTTCTTGAGGCTGAAGAATCGGAAGTAATTGCTGGACGACAAAATCGGGCTGTTGTGGAAGAACCTAGACTACTTATATACAGACGCATTATGGGGGTAAAAGAGCACTTTTTAGCGATATGTGGATGTTTAGTATGCATAGCACTCTTCATTTAACCCAACAGTGAAACATAATGCTCCCAGATGATCATCCTGCCTTTCGTCAGGTAGTCTATGAACATCACACCACGAGAATCTCAGAAAATCTCAACCATTACTTTTCCCGCAGATTGACCCGTCGTCCCTTTCTTTGGCGCACTTTCACTTGCTCTCGCCCACTGTTCGGGCTGCTACTTCGTTGCTAGTATGTAACGGTATATCAATGTTTTATCTACTACTATAAAACACAACAATTTTTTTTTTGGATTCTTTGATTTCTGGTCGTCTCGAGTATTTATCATTTTCACTCATCATGCTTAAATTCACCTGTCCACTTGAATTACAATATAACTGTTTTTGTTTATCCACCGGGTTAAATCCGCTAAAACAAAGTACTTTATAATAGCTGGAATTTTAATTTTATCCAATTTGCAATAAAATGTCAAACTTGTGTGCATTATTCGATCGTCACAAACAAGTAAGTAAGTAAGTCATACTTGTGCTAAGTTGAGAATTTAATTTCTAAATTCTATCTCTCTCTCTCTCTCTGCTTCAAAATTCATAATAATAACATGAACAATCATCGTTGCCAACCTGATAATAATATAATAATAATTTAACAATATATATGTATATAAACATGCGGGGAGAGTGTCGGGAAATAACATCGAAATATTTTGGGAGGTGACTCCGGGGATTAAAACATAAAAAAGTTCCTATAAACATACCCCAAAAATTGCTTCTTAAAGGGGCTAGAGCCCCTTGAAGGGAAACTCTGGAGATGGATTTTTCGCAATATTTTCGAAACTGTTTATGCTAAAGTGGTTAAATTCGGTGTACTTCAATAAGTTGGAATGGAAAAACGTTTTTTGTGATAATAATTGAATATTTTCGTCAGAGGCGTCTCCTTGGTAAATGCCGCCATAACTTTTTGTTTGTAATATTTTAATTTGTTTTTTAAATGAAATTATTGAATCGCAAAGATTACTAGGTAAAAAGAGACCTTCTTATTTTATCTCGTTAGGATAGACCGTTTTCGAGGAAATTTACTTTTTCTAAATCGATGCACGATTACATGGATATCGAAATGCATCTTAATAATTAAGTAGGCACCCTTGTACGAAAATATTTATTTAGAAGCCAACAATAACAAGTCTAATTAGTATTAAGATTTAGTACTATTCATAACAGATGTTGAAAATACCCTCCATTCATCTCAATACACCCTCTAATTCTTTTCTTAGAAGATCTTACCCTATCGAAAATACAAGGTTTATTTTTTATATAACCACAAGCAGTAAATACACGTTGCTGCAATTCCCTCTACAGTGTTAATCAGGATAGCACAGACCAATGCTTTCAAGTATCCGTACATAAAGTAATCAAGAGGATTTAAATCTGGGTAACACTGGCAAAACTGGTGGCAGTCATCAGGCTTTAAGGCTTCCACAGAACTTTCTGCAAATGATATCGATAGAGCGCTTGCTCTCTAACAATTTCCCATACGATACTTTTAGGAATGTCTTCTTGAACAGCAATTCGTCTGACATTTATTCCTGGGTTCTCTACTACATTTTCTAAAACTCGTTCTTCATTTTCTGCAGTTCTGGTACTACAGCTTTTTCCACAGTCATGTTTCGAAGGCATGAAAGATCCTTGTTCGCATAATCTTCTATGCAGGTTTGTAAATGTTTCTGTACAAGGAAGTACTCTTCCGGGAAAAGGCTCTACATACAATCTTCTAGCTTCACACGCGTTCCTATTCGCCTTCCCGTATATAAAATCCATATTCACCATTTCTTCGAAGGAATAATGTAAATTCTAGAAAAATCTAGAATTTATTACGTAAATGGTCCAGTTTTAGGAAACGTCAAAGACAAAGATTTACAGTGACCTACTTAATTATTAAGATGCATTTCGATATCCATTTAATCGTGCATCGATTTAGAAAAAGTCAGTTTTCTGGAAAACGGTCTATCCTAACAAGATGAAATAAGAGATAAGAAACCAAATTCAATTTTACCTATAAATGATTAAAAAAATTCAAAAATATATAAACAAATAAGTTATGGCAGTATTTATCAAGGATACGCACATGTATGTGACACCCCTTGACTAAAATATTCAAATATTAACTCAAAAAAACGCTTTTCCATTCCAACTTATTGAAGTATATCGAGTTTCACGATTTTAGCGTAAACACCGTTTCGAAAATATTTGCGAAAAACCCATCTTCAGAGTTCCCCCTTTAAGAAGCAATTTTTGGTGTATGTTTATAGGAACTTTTTTTATGTTTTAATCCCTAGAGCCACATCTCAAAAAAAAAAAAAAAAAAAAAAAAATATATATTTATATATATATATATATATATATATATATATATATATATATATATATATATATATATATATATATATATATATTTATTTATTTATATAAAAGGTATACCAACTTTGATCCTGCCGCAAAATTCAAGGCTTTATTGTAAAAAACTGGTTATACTTTTATTATTGAAAGCATTGTCCATCGTTGGCCACTACTTTTTCCTATCGTTCAGACAGCATTTGAATCCCGCGTTGAAAAAACTGGTCATCTTTTGAAGCGATCCACGAATCGATCCAATGTTTGATTTCTTCCGGAAGACCGGACGTACTGATCAGCCAGACCGTGTGCCATCGATCGAAACAGGTGATACGTCAGAGAGAGTAACGTCTGGAGAATACGGCGGATGGGGTAGGACTTCCCATTTCAACGTTTCCAAGTATGTTTTGACCACTTTCGCAACTTGGGGCCGTAGTCATGCTGCAAAATCAGTTTATCGTACCTTTCGCTGAATTGCGGCCATTGGTCTTTCAATGCTCGGCTCAAACGCGTTCGATAACGATCCCCTGTGATTGTTTCAGACGGTTAAACAGCCCATAATACACTCCACCGAGCTGGTCATACCAAATACAGAGCTTGATGTTGGAGATGTGAATATTTAGTTTGGCAGTGGGCGTGGAACCATGGTCGGGATATCTCCATGATTTTCAACGCTTGGGGTTATCGTAATAAACCCATTTTTCGTCCCCAGTTACAATACGCTACAGAAATCCCTTTCGTTTTTGTCTTTCAAGCAACTGTTCACAAGCAAACAAACGGCGTTCAACATCTCTCAGTTTCAACTCGTACGGCACCTAATATCCTGGCTTCTGGGTCATTCCCAAGTCTTAGAGGCGTTTTGAAATTGCTTCTTGAGTCACTCCCAATGATCTTACCAACTCTTCTTGACTTTGACACGAGTCTTCATTAAACAATACCTTTAATTCTTCATCTTCAAAAACTTTCGCTCTTCTACCGCTAGGCCGGTCTTCGGCGTGAAAATCACCGCTCTTGAAGCGTTGACATCACTCACCACACGTTCTTTCACTCATAGCGGCCTCACCGTAAGTGTCTGAGAGCATTTGGTGAGCCTCGGCCGCAGATTTCTTCATATTAAAGAAATTTAATTAACACCTCCCGCAAATGACGAGAATTTGGCTCATAAACTGACATTTTTAATCGCGAATAACTTTATGATGTAAAATTATACTGGACTACTGGTGCTATGAGGTTATGTTTACAATATGCCCAAAAGTATTGCATGCCGTCTATGATGTATTTATTTCCACGACTACTTACTGCTAATGCCATCTATAGGAAAACGGTGGGAGCAAAGTTGTATACCTTTTATATAATTTAATTATAATTTATTCAAATCTTATAACAATACAAATGTACGTATCAAGTCAAATTAAAATCGAGAGAATGTTGAACGTTACGATATCAGAAATAATACAGGATATGATAATCAGTACACACATAAGCATTTAACTATTTAATGAAATAATAATTTAACCTCTAATAAGGCTTATATTCATCTCAGATATAAAAAATTTGACTTAACAATAAACTCGCACATTAATTTTTTAAGTACTTCATTTTGAATATGTTTAAACCGTTGTGTAAACTTATACAATTTTACACCTTTGCAATACATATTTCCCTTCAACGATCTTTAGTGAATGTATCGCTTGATCAAAATCATTAGAGTCTCGTGTATCATAATAATGACAATATTATGATACACTATTGTTTTTTTACGAATATTGTAACATTTCGCCAGACAAAGGACCTCCAAAATATAAAGTGATGGTAACTTCAAGATCCTGCAGTGTTTAAAAACTGGACGAAATGCAGCTAGTAGTGATACCACAGCCATCATTCGAATTATTCCTTTTTAAATTTTGAATACGCATATCAAATGCGAGGACTTACCCTAACAAATATTAAAACATACTTAGCGCATCCAAAAAAAATAAAAAAAAGTACCGTGGCCAGAATAATTGCAATATGTCGCCCTAATTATATCTATTATAAATTAATATACATTACTTCGGGATTAATTATCCCAAATATCTCGCTAAATTATATTTAAGTTAATTGGTGTTTTTGATTGCATCATCTCCTGATGATGCCAACATGGAAAACGAAACGCTCGAGAAATTAAAAGCCAGTAATTTTGTTTTTTTTTGCGGTAAATCTCTTTAAGTTTAACCTTGTAACTGTATCAACAGATACAGAAATCATCCAGGAAAAGATTTATGAGTAAATTAGTATTATTATTTCATTAAAACCTTAATAATTATTTAACTTTCCTAAGATAAATAATATAAGGGGTTAACAATGTTTGGAAGGAAAGAAATTACCTTGAATCATGCTATCCCTCACATTTTTATGTTCCTCATTATCCACTTCTAAAAAATAAACATTATTAAAATATTATTATATTGGATCTTCACTCCTGCATGTTATAACTTACCTTTAATTTCATTATCATTCACACTATTGTCAATATCATCCGCCTTTTCCTCTAAAAATTGTATAGGTATTAATATATACATTCTTATACTACACACACACACACACACACATAAATATATATATATATATATATATATATATATATATATATATATATATATATATATATATATATATATATATATATATACACACTATATATACACTATTGTCAATATCATCCGCCTTTTCCTCTAAAAATTGTATAGGTATTAATATATACATTCTTATACTACACACACACACACACACACATAATATATATATATATATATATATATATATATATATATATATATATATATATATATATATATATATATATATTCCATGTATTTATATATATATACATATAAATACATGGAAACCGCTTCTTTCCAAATTGCCCATCCGAAACCCTTCCAGTCAAACACGTCCACCTCCCGTCTCACCCCCCCTCCTCAACCGAGGGCACCACCCACAACCTCACCTATTAATACAGAGGTCGCGCCACCCACGTTCTTTTCTAGTCATGAACTCTGGGGAGTAGGTAGATTGAGGCCTCGGAGTAAATCAACTACATTCTCTTGAAAATGGCTTCAAAGTGGAAACCGAAACGTCGAGATTTTATAATTCTAAAACGCGGTTCTACCCGAGAACCTAGTAATTCTAACATTACCGACGCGGAAGCCTTTCCGAACATATAGCTAATTTATTATCTGTATTCACCTCCATGAAAAAGTTCCATGAAAATGTATATACTAACGAAGGTACTTGATAAATATAAGTTTGATAAATGAATGTCAAGATATAATCTGAGCAAATATAAGTTTGATAAATGAATGTCAAGATATAATCTACAGTTAATCTGTCAGCACGCCCCCAACCACTCCTAACCTCAAACCGCTCAAGGAGCATAACAGAAGACAGCGAACAGATAACACCTCTTCAAGCGTTTTTCTTGTTATTGAAATAGGGGTCTAATCTATCCATCAATATCAATCCAAAAGCCTACGAGTCGCTTCGTAAGTCTCTAGAAGAAACAGACAAGAAGATCTCCGATCTTCAAGGCCCCTTTCATTCAAGGATCTGATTAATGCGTGTATCCTCAATAAAAGAGCAGATGAAAGAGTCGATCGAAGAACTAAAAGCGGAATTGGCTTTTCTTAGAAAGTCAAAGGATTCAAAGAAGAAAGCCCTCAACGCTTCTGTCAAAGCATCGGAAAGAAACAAAAGGCCGATGAAAAGGATTTCCACGCCGGCTTAAGATGGTTTCCTCCTCGGCAAAGAAAATTCTTTCAACTTCGGCACCCCAATTTAAGGTTTCAGCCCCCCAATCATCAGCCGATCAGAAATGTGGCACTTCGTCAAGCAATACCGAACAGGCAAAAAGTTCTAGAATACCACCGGTTAACCCCCGGCGCCAGTCCAAATGACGCGCTTGTGCCAGGAAAAGAATATTTCGTTCAGACAATCAATCATCAAGCCTGAATGGGTTTTTTTTACGTCCCAAGACCAATATGCCTGAATATGTTTGGGTTTAATTTCTTTCTTCAATAAATAGGCTATAGATTTGATTCCAACACTTTGTCTGAAAAGAAAGGTTTTTAATCAATGCGTGCTGCCAGTTTTGACATATGGAAGTGAAACATGGACACTCACATCACAATCAGTTCAAAAGCTTCGGGTTGAACAGAGGGGAATGGAAAGGTGTATGCTTGGCATTACAAAGCGGGACAGAAAGATCTGCATATAGATCAGAGAACAAACGAAGGTATGTGACATCATTGGAAAGGCGAAATAATTGAAATGGAAGTGGGCAGGTAACTTAGCAAGACGATGCGACGACAGATGGACCAAAGCAATTCTGGAATGGACACCACTTGATCATAAACGCCCGCGAAGAAGACCGAAAACACGATGGACGGATGACATCATCAAGTATAATGGATCCGAATGGTAGAGGAAAGCTCAGGACCGTGCGAATTGGAAGCATGCTGGGGAGGCTTTCATGATGAGGCTTCGTAGGTCGAAGAAAAAGACAAGATCTCCTATCTTCAAGGGCCCTTTCATGCCAAGGATCTGATTAAGGCGTGTATCCTCAATGAAAGAAATTCATTTGAGGCCCAGGTGAAGCAGACGAAAGAGTCAATCGAAGAACTAAAAGCAGAATTGGCTTTTCTTAGAAAGTCAAAGGATTAAAAGAAGAAAGCTCTCAACGCTTCTGTCAAAGCATCAGAAAGAAACAAAAGGCCGATGAATAGGATTTCCACGCCGGCTTAAGATGGTTTCCTCCTCGGCAAAGAAAATTCTTTCAACTTCGGCACCCCAATTTAAGGTTTCAGCGCCCCAATCATCAGCCGATCAGAAATGTCGCACTTCGTCAAGCAATACTGAACAGGCAAAAATCTCCAGAATACCACCGGTTAACCTCCGGCGCCAATCCAAATGATGCACTTGTGCCAGGAAAAGAATATTTCGTTCAGACAATCAATCACCAAGCCTGAATAGGCTTTTTTACGCCCCAAGACCGGAGCAGTGATCAGACTCTTTAAAGAACCGAAATATCCGTGCCACACATTTTGCACTCTTAAGGCAAGTAACCTTGCACGGGTCAGAGGGTCCTAAAGTCTATTTACCAAAGAAAGACAGTCAACATAGCCCCTGCTATTGGTGGGAATCAGTCGAGCCGATTTACACCACCAATGAAAATCCAGATGATAGGCAGGCTGCCGTTCGACAGAAACACTGGGTTGGCGGCAGTAAGTCATACACCTCCGTGAGTTTTTTTCATTTATTAAGTTGCATTCGATTTATTAATAATTGTATTTTGTTTCCATAAAATGTCTGATACGGACACAGCTGATGAAGTTGTCGATATTACCTATACCCCGCCCAAAAAGAGGACAGTTCTTAGTGCGGTCCTGTAACGATCACGTGCAATATGCGTGAATATATTTGGGTTTAGTTTCTTTCTTCAATAAATAAACTATAGATTTGATTCCAACAGAAATATAAAATAGCTATAAAATGCTTTCGGCTTTCATCCGGTCCACGTTGAAAGGTGGACTACAAAATCAGGCAAGCTTTTTGCGATCGGTCAAGTAATTGTTCCTAGAGAGAATTCCAGGATACACCTCCACCGACCTTGGTGTGGGAGGCCACAAAGAAACTCTGCTCCTATTAAAATCCCTGCATCCTTGTTTCCGGTTTTCAATGCCCCTCGTGCATAGTGAGCTTAAGGTAGTTCCAACGTGAAACCCTTTTTCGACAGATGTTGCCCATTTTTTTGTCACAGATTAAGAATAACGTTTACTAATAAATCCTGAAGTTTAAGATTTTTTTACCTTTTGGAACGCGAGATATTTAATAACAAAATTTGCAATTTTCAGGGTCACTCTCCATTAAGGCATGTCAAACTTTCTTTGCGCCCAGCTATTTTCTGTTGTATTAAAAAAAATCTCTCGACAGAATTAAAAAAAAAATGGGAGAGTAAAGAGAAATGTTTTTGAAATAAATTAAAATAAAAAAAAATAGTAATTATACAATTTCAAGGCGTTATTTGTATGGTTAACAGTGATCTGGCAACGTTGTGCGTACAACTGTCTTGAGTAGTGTAAAGAGAGGTTAAGTTAATTAAGAGATTAGAGTAAATACAAACTTACCGAGAACAGCTTTAGAATTTACATCAGAAAGCTGTGATTGTTTATCTTCTTCATGTACTTTACCTATCATAACTTGAGTAACACAAGAACAATTTTGACATCTAACCCACAGTTTGGAATTGAGGTCCAAATTTTTTTCTTTTTCTAAATTTTCTAAGCATAAAACTTGTTTACATTTAAAACATTTTAATTTTTTTCCAAGTTCTAATAACTCTATGATACGCCTTCCTTCTTCGAGGTTAGAATCGACACTTTCATATTTTTCTAATGATTTAGCTTTTTTTTCTTTTGCTTTCTGCATGGCAGAAACATAATTTAATTTTTTAGATAAATTTTTTTCTTTTATAAATTGTCCTTTATGGCGTAATTGCTTTGGCATTTTTTAAATTAACATTAACAACTTTTATAAATAACGCGATCGCATGAGTATACTAGCAATGACATATATATATATATATATATATATATATATATATATATATATATATATATATATATATATATATATATATATATATATATATATATATATATATATATATATATATGCTCAGAGCAACGTTGCCAGATCATCATACCCAAAAATATTTGTTGTAAGCATGAATATCTGGTTGCCGAGGTTTCGCATTTCTGACAATAGTAAATGATCTGATTATGCTATACAACGCTGGAACTACCTTAATACAAGCTCAGTTAAGCACTGCGCTCCAAAATTTCCTTCGAGCGATAAATCCTCAATAATCGTCCCCAAATCCCCAAATTTCCGGCATTAAGCTGATTGAGTCCGAACTTCTCAAGTTTCAAGCTTGTGTAAGATCCGCTCGGTATTGCGCCATCGTAAATCCCATGCATCCGCGCCAAATGGCGGGCAGTCGATGGCCGCTGATCGACGGATCGGTATTGGGGAAACTCGTCTCCGATTTCCGATGGAGATTACGGTCTCTTATCCGCCGATTTAACCTTCGCCAAGTTTACCTCCCATTCCGCAAAAGAAAGGGATATTCTCCGACATTTGTTGGTGCAAACACCTCCAAAAACCCGTCCCGTTTCGGGTCAATTCATTAAATATAGGCAAGAGTGAAGAACCAAGTTGAAGAAGCGTACTGACTGGCAAGTGATCAACGTAAAACACCTTAGAAAGCATCCGGTCTTATCAAGCTTGGATACTGGCATGACTGAGGGGAGATCCCATAAGGGATTTTACCCTTTATGTCTATTATATAGTGAATGGATTACAGCCTGCGACAAAAAAAAAATGACAACCTCCCGTTGACGAAATGACGCTCCTCTATGCCCGCTTTGGAGGAGACGTGTCCATTATCAAACACAGATGGCTCACATGGGTGGGACATTTCATCAAAATGGATGCTAATAGAAACCTAGCAGACACTGTCTTTGAAGCTGGATGATAAAAGATGGTTGAGAAGACCTAGGCACACATAGACGGAAGTGTCAAGTGTGATGTCACAAACATCGGCCTACCAAATAAGAAAACCATCAACTTATAGGCCCAGACGGAAGAAGGAAATTGCGACAGTCGAGGTCAACAGAAGACTGTTGAGCTAAAGATGATATGTTTTTTCAAACTGTTCAATGATCTTTTTGGAAAACAAAATCGAAAGATATTCATAATTGTATTTTCCAAATTAACTATTTAATTTGTTACTTGTTGTTGAGTTTAAAAATAAATTACAGGAAAAATTGATTTGATCTGTAGATTGCATATAGTAAAAAAAAAATTAACATACAGTAAAAAAAAAATTAACATACAGTAAAAAAATGTTTTCCGCACTGAATAATATAATTGTAGTGCAGCCATATACAATTTTACTATTTTTTTAAACAAAATAAATAATATTTAAAGAAAATGACTATTTTTCGGCCTTCTAAACCAGGTTCCCTCTTTATGCAAAAAACTTACCTTGAATTAGATCTTCCGATTCACAATTCTCCACATCATCACTCTTTTCTTCTAAAATAAACAAAATTAACTTCCGATCATCCTAACCATAAACTTTACCTTCACTTTTATCATCCTTTACACTATCATCTATGTTATCATTGTTCACCTCTAAAATGGAATGTTTTTATTATCATTGTGCTTACTGATGATAACCATATATATTATGCGGAAAAACCTACCTTCGGCAATGTTGTCTTTATCACCACTCTCTGAATCATCACTATCCACATCTAAAATGTATCATTATTGATATAACAGTGCAAGGAATATATAGGTATGCAGATTAAGCTTAACAACTTACCTTGGGTTATGTTATCATTATTACTATTCTCTGTATCATCATTCTTCACTTCTAAAATTAAATAGTAGTAATATAATAGTAATACAAAGCTTAGAAAACTAACCTTGGATGTCATCTTCATCGTTCTTCTCGGTACTATCATTGTTTTCTTCTAAAAATTAGTTTTTATATATCAGACTATTCCAAAAAAATCTTTTTTTTCCTTAAAGGTACCGAAAATATTGTTAGAAATGACGAAAAAGGAGTGCCGCATGGCAAATTTCAATTTCCCATTTAAATAGCATAGGATTTTTTTTTAAACTTTGGAATTTTATATCTCTTCAACGGAACATTACTGTGGAAAGACTACTACATATCTCTGTAGAAAATTGAACGTTCTTCAAAAAAGGTCTCTTATAAATTTTCGATAAATTGACTTTTTCAAAAGTTGTTCGAGGCTAAAGTTGAATGTATAATAAATTTTTACATTTTTTCAATTCTTCGACGAAACTATCAATTTTATCGAAAAATATTATTCGACCTTTTTTGTAGAACATTCCGTTTCCTTTAAATTTTCATTAATAAATTATTTTGAAGAACGTTCTATTTCCTACAAAGATATGTAATAATCTTTCCACAGTAATGTTCCGCTGAAGAGCTATAAAATTATAAAGTTAAAAAAAAATTGCTGTTATTTAAATGGGAAATTGAAATTTGCGTTGCGACACCTCTTAATATCAATATTAAGAGCTCTAACTTTACAGTATTTTTTTGTTCGTGATTTCTAACAATATTTTTGATACCTTTAAGAAAAAAAAAGATTTTTTTTAAACTATCCATTATATATGTATTATATGTGTAAAGGACAATCCAATATTATTTAAGAGATACAGCGAGAACAGAGAGAAATACGGGTGCCAGAGCCAGAGTAAAAGTACGCTACCAGAAAATGGAAAGTATGGTGGAAATGAAATTTGCGGGAATGCCCAGAAAGCAACGCCATAATACAAATGTCAAAAAAATAACGGAGGAGGGAAGCAGGATCGGAAAACAGTCAACGACCAGGTGAGGAAGGACAACGCGACTGGGAAAATAAAAAGTAGGAAAAAGCAGAATATTAAACAGAAATATATATTAGGATAGGAAATCAATAGAGAAGATGCAGATGAAATGAACGAGATGAAGAAAGAAGCAATGGGGGAGAACAGTGAGGGGAAAGCTGAGAAGCGCCAGTCAAAGGAAAATGTGATGGAATAGGAATAGTCATTATAAAGGATAAGATATATAAAAAATTAGAGAAAATGGAATGTAACAGCAATCTAAAGCACTTCTATAGAAAAATAACGGTATATACCAAAAACAAGAGGAATGAAAGATAAGAACGGGCATACAAAACATGAATCATTAGAAATAAAAAACACAGACTAGGGTATATATAAGTATATCATATGTACCAAATGAAAAAATCATCCACACAAATCATCACAAAGAAGAAAATGAAATAACATGCCCCACAGAAGATATTCAGAAAGAAATAAGAAAATTGTGAGATCGTAAAGCTAAGCAGAGCTGTTAAAATATGGAGTGCAATATGTAAAAACTACAGGCCGATACTCTATTAAATATTACCTACAAGATCCTTGTATATATTATCAATAGCAAATTAAAGGTATACACACAAAGAATATTAAAGGATTACCATAAAGGTCTTAGACTGGGCAGGTCAGCAATAAATGCAATACACATCACTGAACAAATCATTCAGACATCATGGAAATATAAGGAAGTGCATATTATTTTTGTAGACTTTGCAAATATTTGACTTGTTAATCAGACCAAGAATGTTAAATAAAGTGGAAAAACATTAGAGATACACAAAATTAATAGAGTTATTGGAAATGGAATAAAACAATAAAAATTGGAAATGGAATGAACAATAAAAACATTATAACAAATGACATCCCACTAATTGCTTATGAAGATGAACCTCACTGTAATACTCTAATCCAAAGAAAAATTAAGCTTAGAGAAGGTGGAAAAGAATGCAAAATCATTAGGTATTGCAGACAGGTGTAAAGACAGGAAGGAATGGAAAGCCCCATAACAAAAGGGGTCAGGACACATAAAAGACTGTAACAATGATTAGAAGGAATACACCACCTCATTAACACGATTAAAAAATGCTTTCAATAATAATCCCAAGATGTTGAATAGTTCTGATGATAATGTGTATTTATCACTCTATATAGATTAAATATAACTAATATTCAAACTTACCTTGAGACACATTATGCTCCACACTGTCCTCCACATCATCACCATTTACATCTTAAAGTGAATGAATATTAATAGTTTTTTTTCAATCGTCTTTCTATTGCATGAATCAAACTTACCTTGTGGTGGGCTATTCCCCACATCACTTTTTGCATTTTCAGTGTTTAGTTCTGCAACTAAAAAAGCATTAATATCTAAATGTTTATATTGATATTTGTCACTGCAGTAGTGTACGAATAGTTTTAGTTAGAAGTCTTAAATATTTTACAATTACATACTTTAATGATTAGTTAACAATGTTTTTAATTTGAAAATGACAATAACTAAGTAATAAAGCGAAATAAAACATTGCTGTAGAGGATAAACAAAAAAAATCTATTTTATAACCAAACAAATTTTTCTAACCTGTCTCGATGTCGTTACGCTTTTCTGATTTTTCCCTCACGTAAAATCCATCCATCTGAAATTCGTCCTCTATAAAAAGAAAAACAATGCAATGTTCATGACAATTATGAGCTCAATAAGTGTTTACCATTATTTGAATCACTTCTGTTATTTCCATCCATCAACGATAATCGTGTTCTTGATGTTTCGTAAGTACTAATTTTCTCTATCAAGGCATAATATTAATATTAAATTTAAAGGTATGAAATATTTTTATTACCAGTTTGGGAACTTAGGTGTTCCATGTTGAGGTTAGAACGAAGCACAATAAAACTCAAAATCTACTCATGTTTACATTCGAAAACAATTTAATCTTAGGATGCCAATATGTCAAAATTATTTTCCCGGTAAAGCTTGTCGATCTCACCACCAATCAAAATGTTAACCGCAACAAATCAAACTAATTTCGGTAGCTGAAACATTTGATTGCCTAGTTTTGTATATGCACTCTCTATCAAACTAATTATATTACATAGCACAGGTTCGTATTATAAATTTTTGTCCACTCCGTCAAAAATTTTGCTAACAATGGCGAAAGGCGAACTAATGATGGCGGTATCTGTCTATATACACCACATTTCAGGCAACAAAGTCGACTTTGAAAAACCAGAATTACAGTCTATCTCTTTTTACGATATAACGCTTCGACGTACGTCTGAGATTATTAGTGCAACATATTAAAAACTTTCAAATTGTTTCTGTAGATGGCGCACATTCATAAAAATCCCAGAATGTTATTTTAGGTTATAAAAATATATTTTTTTATTTATTATTATATACTAACTTTAAAGTCGATATACTGTTAAAAATATTTCAAATAATAATTTTCGTTGACATGTATTTTTCAACTTAAAAATGAGTATTATTATGTTTAATTACGTAATAAAATAGAAAAATAAATCTACTAGGAACATTTAATACACGAGGTATTACAAGCAAAAACATGTATGATAAAAAGAAGTTTTCAAAAATAAAAATATACAGGATGATCGCAAAATATGACCATAGTTTTAATATCAGATTATTATTATTTTGTTGTAACATGTTGGGCATTAGTTTAGATTTACTCCATTAATACATTACTCAAAAGTCATAAAATAATAGAAATAAAATAGAAATCGCTAAATATGTATAATACCCTAGCACATACCACTTTCTAGCACAGACATACGTCGCGTGAAACGTTGTTGCTAGGCGGCCTTCCAAAATCACCGTAGAAATAAATATAGAGTTGGCAAATCTAAATGCAGTCGTTGTTCGTTGATACTACTCGCCCTTTCCACTGGGCCGACGCTTGCCGAGTTAATCCGACGTCTACCGAAACGTATGTCCGGACACAAGGTCAAACGACACTAGGGGTCGATAGTAGCGCCATGTTGATTTTAGGCGCGATTTCTCGTAGGACTGTAGACTATAAATTTATTCAACTCTAAATTTGAGTCATCTCGTTCAACTAAGGATTATATTTGTCACCTAAATTGTCTAAAATGATAATTATAATATAATACAATTATATTATCATACCATTACATAACAAAAAAAATTATATTTTATTTTGAGATAATTATTTTCTAAAATGACGTTACACAAATAGGTTAGGAAGAGGGAATTTGGATAATGGCTTTTTTATACTCCCAGGCAATTGACCAATGCTATAATTAGACGATTTATTAATCTGGCTTTACAACTTATCAAATCAATTGTATTTATTTAAATTTGCTGATAATTTGTCGAGAAATCGAAAAATATTGTTTTTTTCTCTGGATCGATCCGACCTCATCCGCCTTGGTTATCGTCGTGACAATAGGTCGACAGTTATACAATTATTCTAAACGAAAGGGCAAAGTAATATTAAAAATATAAGAATTCTTCGATGCAAATTTAGAGTTATTACATATAAATACACTGAATTGAGTTGTAAGATTTCCCAAAAATACCAGAAAAAATACTATAACGTATACGATGCGTCATTTGACGCCATTTACTACTTTACTGAAAATCCATACAGAACAGGAGAATATGCATTATATTGTATCTATTCCGTGGTAGCTTTCATAAGTTTTCCATGGATTCTTCTTATTACTAGTTGTTATGCTCATTTTCATTTAGTCATGTAACTTTCTTGGTTAAATATGATTCACGTATGATTTTAAATAACACAATCTAAAAATCAAACTTACAATATTACAGTAAAGATTTTTAAATAACGTAGTATTGAATAGTCATCACGGCAACATACATAGACGTAAATGGATTAATAAAAATTAACAGATCGTAGGATATGCGGTATATATGAAAACATTATTAACCTCAGTCCGGGTGCGCCCTGTATGAGAAACATATCCAGGCGTGTGGTTGACTTTATCCGCGCCACCTTTATCTTCTATTTTATGGATCTTAATCACACAACAAACACTAAACTCGAAAGAGATTTTAGATGATTTATATAGCCCATTGCCAGCACTCTGTTTTCGCCTTGCTGTTATAAGTATGTATCACATACGAATTTATTCCACTTAAATTTAGCAGCGTGAAAAAAAGGCACATGGTCCACCTGTTACTCTTTCTTGATTCAGACTGTTTTGCCTCAATCTTGTCCCGACGACGGGACCAGATTGAGGCAAAACAGTCTGAATCAAGTGAACCCAAGTGTCGACTCCACCTTTTGCTTTATTATAATCAAGTATTGCATGTGGTTTCGTTGTAAAATTATAAATAGAAGCAGAATTGTACATTGAAGAATGCAAAATAACGCCTTTATTTTTTTAGTGACATACGATAACATCATTATCTCAAACTGAAACCCAAATATAATTGAATTCACAGGACGTTGTTTATTAGGTAGAAATTATTTTGGACTTTCAGCTTTATTTTTTCAAAAACTACCTAGAGTAGTAATTTTATGATTTAGAAGCATGAAAACAAGATCATACGACGTGAATTAATTATCAACCGTGAGATTTCTTTTTTTTTTCGTTTAGATGACCCATCAAACGGTGTACTATATCGTACAGTTTATTAGAAACTTCGTAGGACCCTGCAAGTTGTTTTCCACAATACAGTTCTAACGCTGACGTGTAAAATGTCAGCCCCCCCCCCCCCCCTCCCTCCCTCCCAAAGGAACTCATTTCTCATCAATTGTAGCAAACTCACTGGCAGTGTAACAGTTTTTACACTTACTTTAATAAATTAGTCTAGAAGAGAACATACAACAACCAATCGATCAGTTTTCTGTCTTTGAACTCGTGAACTCTTATCAAATCGCAAACACCTAAATAAAAACAAAAACTTCTTGCTGCAATTAGCTCGTCACCTTCACTATTCCATAATTCATTCACACACTGATATTTTATCCTCCTTTTATTCCCAATTATTATTTATTTTATTATTTCATTATTTCGTTGCAGCTTGTCAATTTTGCATCAGAATTACGGCTATACTGCACCTCCTCACGTTTACGAGAAATATACAAATTGGTACAATAAACTATTTGATCAACCATTTCAAGATTGATAATCTGAAGAAAGCAATTAATTTCACTTGACGCATTTTTTCCGGGAAGTAGTTTTACAAAATCGGCGTTGGAACACATCATCCCATCTTTTCCAAAAAAAAATCTATATTTACATCATCCTTTTGGATCTCATGATCTGGTTCACCTTCTTGCTCACTATTACTATTATGTTCTTCATCTGTATAGTTTATTACTTCCAGAACTTCAGAGAAAGTAAAATCAATATAATCTTCTAATGTGATATTTTCTCTTTCCTCATCTGACAACACATGAAATAAATTCAAAATTTATTCATCATTAGTATACCGAGGCCTAAAATAAAACATTTAATTATAAAAATATAAAAATGCTAAGCCCAAATTGATCCAAAAAATTTAAGTTGCCTAGTTGATTTTGTCCACTAGCGTGTTTTTATTTAAATATCTATACACTTGTTGATTGAAATGTCGCAAATATACTATAGAGTATCGACTGAACATTTAGGACTAGGAGATAAGATACTAAGTATCGGCTGCACTATAGGAAAAAGAAGAAAGATTAAAAAAAAATAAACAAGTTGGCCTAAGAACAAACATAAAATGGGTTAGAATAGACTACACACACGACATACATACACCCAAAATAATCTAAGAAACAAGAAAACATTTAACAAAGTATATTAACTTGTATGTTTATCCTCCTCGGTTATTTTTAACTATCTACCTTCGGAACATACTCTATATTAAATTATCAACGTCATTCTGATCAATTCTTCGATTGGAACTTTTGGTGTAAAACACTAAACTTGAAGAGATTTACCACTAAATACCAAATCACTTTTCGCTAACCATGTTAGGAGATTAAATCATCTCCTGATGATGCAAACATGGTTAGCGAAATGTGCTCCCAGAAGTTTAAAAAAGTTGTTTAATGTTTAGTGGTAAATATCTTCGAGTTTACCATATTATGTCTTAAAAAATGTCTACCTAACATGTCCCACAAATGTTCTGTTAGAAGACCAACTGAAATTGGTCTTCCACCAAACCATTACACCATTACGAGTTCAAACCATTGCAGTCCCACCATGCTGTTTGTGAACTTCTTGAACTGTTGCCAAGTATTCTGGGTTTTCAGATCATCCCACACTCCTGTTCTCGAACCATGTCTAAATCCATACTGATCACAACACAGGAGCCCACTCGCACGTATTTCAGCCAGTTTACGTATTGTTCAGCCTACTGAAGTCTATTAACGCGAACACACTTTGATACTCTCACAGACCTTCAAGCATGAAATTTGATCCCATCTATCAGTTGTGGTACGCAGCCGTAAAGCCTCTGATCTTAGAACTAACTAGTACTAGGTGGCCTGTATGTCGTTCGGCTACGTCACCTGTTTCTTGAAACCTGAGTCATAAACTGCTGTGGACGTGCTTCAGCAACTCTACTTTCTGTAATGCAATCTTGAGTCATTCTTCTGCACGTAATGGTGAAGTACCAAAAATATTAACATCAGATTGATATATGGAACAAATTACCGCTGTAGCAGATTTGATGAGAACTAACAAAGATTCGTAAAAAAAATGTATAAATCTTTATTGGATGAAATAGATCCATCACTTTGATTCAGCGTCAAAAGCATAAAGAAGAGAATGGCAGCATAAGGACTGACCGTCTCTACGAAAATGTTGGTTTGCACAAACACCATATTCACCGGATATGGCACCGTATGACTTTTCCGTTCCCTCGACAGAAAAAAACCATTTCGTGGATGTCGTTTTGAATCTGCAGAAGCCACCAAGAGAATTCCCTAGCGGCTTTAAAGGAAATACAAGAAGTTGAGTATCAAAGTTGTATCGAAAGAGTGAGAGGAGATTACATTTAAAGAAGGCAACATAAATTTAGATGAATAAATACTTTGTGTTATATTTAAAAAATCACTTAAATAATAATTCTAAAGAAATACTATAACACTTGAATGAAATTTGAAAGTTTAATCAATAAAAATGCTAAGCAACTATTACACAAGTAGATTCGAGAGTATCATAATCCGTATGAACATTCCATTACATATCCCTTAACGAAACAACTCAAATTAATTGTTAAACATATTTTTTTGATATGGATGAATTAAAAGAACGAAGTATTCATCATACGACCGTTAAAATTTGTGAAGATTTAAAAATATCAAGCCAATATAAAAGTTTATTCGAGGATATACAGGTAATTACAGTGTTACAGTTTTTTTTGTCTTATATTACATATATAGAATGTCGATATTTATTTTTTCCAGTTCCGTCATAGTTTTAATTTGTTTGTCCCTTGTCTGTATTTAGATTGATGTGATATTTGTATGTTTGTTAAGTTAGTCCACCCAAATAACCTGTGTTTTCTTTGTTTTGGGGTATTTATCAAGAATTGGTTTTTAAATCAAACTGAATATTAGTGGGTTGTATCCTAATTTTATTCTACTAGATGTTTTGGGCTGGCTCTTGGGCCCTTATTTAATCACTTCTATCACCGAAGTGAGGCTGGAGTTTTGAAGATTTGGGAATGATCCAAAGTAGGAAATTATTTTAAATTCTTCCTGGTGAATCATAGGAAACCTACGAGGTTTGTAAATAACGTAATGAGATAATTAGCATAGCGTTCGATCTGACAACATTGTTGGCTTTCACTTTGGAGGGGAGGCAATTCATCATCTGATGCGTCTTTCTGATAAGACTTTCACGTTAAAGCCTTATCATATGTAAGGCTCTAAATAGTCAACGGTTTTAGTCCAATGGATGGGAACGTCAGTGATTTTAGCAATGGATACAGTATCGGCTTACGTTTTGTGAAGAAGCTTGCCTGTGTTTTTTATCATTAACTTGTGAACCCCAAAAACGTAGGAGCTCTAAAATGTTCTGCTATTTGCATCTAATTAATGCTGATTATTAAACCAGGGCTACCAACCTGTCAATAAAATGGTGTTTCGTTCGTGTTTCGTTCGGTTCGTTCGTTCGAGAAAAATATATTTTGACTGCGTATCTTTGGGAAAATCAGTATTGAATAGAATAAAACGGAGTGCAGAGATATTCCTCCTACGATAGGCGTTGTGGAGGAAAGAGTCACACAATCTAGTAACATTTTTTTCTGGTTTACAACCTAGGAAGTTTCAAGAACAAATTAATATTTTTCTATAAGCCTAGGCACTTTTAATAAGGGCTAGTAGTAGCTTTACTGTAATAAATAAAACAGCAAAATACTTTTCGATGATATTAAACTTAAAAACATTATTCTGCAACCAAATATACAAGAAAAAATGGAAATACTATATATATGATAGTTTAAATATAGTAAAGTTGATCCATTTTTGATTTACTACATTATCTATACCAGCATTATTTATGAACGACCTACAGAACAATTCCTAGTATTTGTCTTATTCTAAGTCATGAAACGTTATGTCAAAAAATAGTTTTCAAATTTCTGTATGATTTTTCTTTTTAGAAATTGGTTTCGACCCCAAACGTAAAAATTGATGATTTTAAAGGGACGTTGTTGAAAGCCATGCAAGAACATGGGCTGGAAGCCGAACTAAAGAACAATATCTATCGTTGGGTGAAGATGAAAAAGAAAGATAGTAGTCCCTATGATTCGTTTTTTAGAAAAGCTCAGATCCACTGGGACAAACGGATTCATAAATCGTTAAATTCTATGTGTAGCGAATTGGGTATTAGTTTGGCGAAAACAAGAGGGAATAGTGAAAAGGAAGAACTTGCCAATAAATGGAATGAACTGAGTAATTTCGAAGTTGGTATAACGAAAACTTTTCTTTAACGAGACTTTTCTTTTTCTGCAATCTTGATTCTTTTTAGATATGGTGAAACTATACGTAGGGTACTATAAAATTTTCTGCAATCGGGAAATTCTGAATAGTTTGACGTTTCGTTAATGTTACCATTGTATAATTTGACATTTGTTATGGTAAATACTATTGACAGGTTTAAAAGACGCCAAATAGTTATTTATCTATATTTAAGACAACAATTTGGGAAAAAAATGGAATTACTGCGCAAACGTTTTCCTCCCGCCCTTCCTGAACTGTTTGTTTCTTTTATGCTTGTGGGATCATCATAAGGACCCCGAGTTCCTGATCCTATTCTTTAATCAAGCTCTTGTACAACATGTAATGACTTGGTAAAAGTTGAAGTTTTAAGTTTTTTTATCAACACCTCTAGGATACCTCTCGCCCTTTCAGAATTGTTTGTTTCTTCCATGCTCGTAAGAACATCATAGGTTTATCTTTCCCACAAATTCTAAGCGACTCCAGGTTGAACCTCCCCCAATAAGTTCTCGAGCGAAATATAATAATTATTTGTTGAACTGTTTTTGTATGATTATGATTCTTTTGAACGACTTGGTGAGAATTCTTTCTGATTTAGCAAAATGAGTCAAATTTATGAGTGTGATATAAAAGTTGAGGCCGATAGAACGCTGAACGATTCTGCAAAAGTATTACATGGTGTCTAAATCTCTTAGTTTGTAAAAGGGGTGAATTTTTCTTTCAACTGAAACCTCTGAGTGTGGTGGTTGTCACCAACCACTGTTAGAAAGGGTGATCTACTTACTTCTACTGCTAATCTAATTCTTATATTTAGAATGCATAAACTTCGAGAGTCATTGAGACCGACACTTATTAAACATTGTTAAAAATTAGACTAATCCTTTAATTTGAACCTCCGGTGTGCAACACTAAACTCGAAGAGATTTACTATCAAATCAGTTTTTTTTTACTTCTTGACGCGCGTTTCACTAACCATGTTAACATCATCAGGAGATGATTTAATCTAATCTGTCCAATTATTAGATTCAATCACCTTCTAATGGTGCTAACATGATTAGTGAAACGCGCATCTAGAGGCTAAATAAAGTGATTTTGTGTTTAGTGGTAAATTTCTTCCAGTTTAAAAATTGATCTGTTCGTATCCAATCCACCTAAGTATTTGTTGAACTTCTAGAAATTTAGTTTGTACATTTTCTAAAAATATCTGTGCTGTGCGTTTGTGCGAGATGGTACGTTTCCATCTTTCTGTAGGCCCTAATTGTTTTAGAGATACAGAAAATAAAGATCTTGGAAAATATATCTTACTTTAATGCCTGGAAAAAGTTGTGAACTATGACTCCCCTAAATAATCCCACCATCAAATAAATCCTCTTCCCTTTCTCTGCTTTTGTTCCATCCCTTTTCAATCCTGAAACTTGTCTAATATACATCCCTTCGTTAATCGCACCAATCTTCTTTAAGTAACCTAGTTTCCGGCTCTCGAACGGGCCAACGACCCCAATATGGTACGATTGGACAACCCGATAACAATTTTTTTCCCAAGTACTCGTTGAAATTCCTTTTCTCAAACATCAACATCATAAAACTTGATACGTTTGAAGTAGATCTAAATAAACGGTAGTTGGAAGGCACAAGGCCGGAACAGTGTGGTGAATGGACCAAAACATCCCAGTCTAGTTTGTGTCGGGTAACCAAAGACAGATACGTTACTTAAAAGTATGTTGTATATTGTATTCCAGATACTTTTTATAGGGTATCTTGTACATCTCTGGCCAAAGACACATGTGATCTAGCATTGTCTTGAAAGAACGCAAACCTTTTCTCTCGGCTAATTCATGCATCACTCGCTTTAATCCACTTTGTAGTTCTCAGAAGTAATAGCCTAGTTTTCAAGTAACAACTCATAATGAATGATTCTCTTCCAGTCCCACCAAATGCTTAGCATAACCTTCTTTCGATGTAAAGTTGTTTTTTGTTGTTGGTTGAAGGGGCATCTCCACGATTACATGATGAATTTTTGTCACCTGCAACCATCCGCTTTAAAAATGGATAGATTTCGCCTAGCTTCAATAGAGAATCGCAAGTAGAAATTCGGCCTATCAAATCCAGCGTCGACCGGTCGTTCACAACATGGTGCGTTGCTAAGCTTAAAATTGATTTCAGGAAACTTTCTGAATCATTTACGGCACATGGAATCGTCAACGGCATTTTCACTGTACACTGCACTTAGACTGGGCCAAAAAAATCGACTTTTTTTTTTGAAAGGGATACCGAAAATATTATTTGTGATGACAAAAAAAAATATTGTGAAAGTTAGAGCCCTTAATAGTTATATTAAGAAGTGTATCATCGCGACTTTCGGTTTTTTAATAGCAATCGCATTTTTCGTCCAAAACTCCTAAACCATCAATTTGAAAAATTTGAGCAATACATATTCTTGAAGGGAATTGAATTCTCCACAAAAAAGGTCTCGTTATAAATTTACGTCAAACAAGTCGTTTCCATGTAATCGTGCGTTGAACATTGATCTGTTTTTACAATTTTACTTTTCAAATTTTATATTTTGTAACTAATGAACGAATCAATATTTGAAAAATACAATACATATTCTGAAAGGAAATTGAATGCGCTACAAAAAAGGTATCTTAACATTTTTCGTTAAATTCACTCCTCCTAAAGTTATTCAAGGTTGAATTTATTTTATCGATGAAGATATACACAATTGGTTCAACATTGACAGTTTTCAAGAATGTAAACAATTTTTCGAAAAATTGGCTATCGTCAATGATGTAGCCAAACTTGCTGTAGCATTGAAAGTTATACCAGGTTAAAGTTGAATTTAAAAGTAATTTATGGCTTTGTTTGCGTTAGACCTCATTTTTTTTACTTGATTAAAAATTGTAATTCTTAATATTGAAAATACCTTTTTAAATTAAATTTTTTCAAAATTCATAATTTATTTAAATTTGATTTTGCTTAAAGAGTTGTTTACCTACGGAAATTCATTTTACTGTATTTAACTAACACTTAAGAGTTAATGCAACTGAATGAATGAATATGCGATGAGAATATGCGACTTTTTATTTATAAGGTATTTATTTTTGATAGTATATACTTTTATAGGTACATAAAAATCGAATTATGAATTAGATATGAATAGTATTAATGGAGTAGACAGATAAATAATTGCGTGTTTATTTATAATTCATATTTTACAAAAGAAAAGATCATCAATCTCTAATTACTAACAAATAATAGCGAACTACCAATTTCAAAAAACATTTACTCAATCAAATTAACTTTATTTCAATTAGGGAATTTTTTCGATATTAATAAAACTAACTACTTCGTCTTTGGTGAGACACTTATCTTCAATCCTCAATCAATGCTACACCATGTTCCGCTACATCATTGACGACGACATCCAAGTTTTCGAAAAATTGTTTACATTCTTGAAAACCGTCGATGTTGGACCAATTGTGTATATTTTCATCGATAAAATAACTTAGAATAACAAAGAAATAACTTTAATTGAAAAGACTCTCAAATACTGGCTGAAATTTCTTTCCTCGAACAATAAAATTTTACCCGTGTGAAGTAACGGGTGTTTCAAATTGAGCGTTTATTTTTAATTCTTAGATAAAACATAGATGGCGTTGTGAATTCTTCCTAGGCCTAGTCTCATTTCAGAAGTGTAATGTATGACATTTGTAAAAATGGAGACGTACACAATACAACAGCGCGTTAAAATTGTCAAATGATTTTATGAAAATTGGCGTTAAGTTAAAAATGTTTTTAGAAAATTACGTTGTATTTACGTTTCGTACAATTGTCCATCTGAAAGCACTATCAGTCGAATTGTTCAAAAATTTCAAGAAACTGGTTCGGTGGAAGATAAAAGGAAAGGAAAGGATTTACGGTTAGAGGCGCATCAGCATACAGCTTAACGTGGGTTCCAAACCATGGTCATCAGCTACCGACAAACCCAGGCCAGCACCCTCCTTAGGCTATCAACCCTTGGTTATGTGTCTACCCATAAGTCTATCAGGGAGCCTACCGACTGGCCAGTGTCCAATGTAGAAAACTTCTCATAAGGTATCCGGCCTTACCCAGCCTTTAACTGGCGTGATTAAGGGGTAATTCGTTGTCGGATTTTGCACTCTTGCCTAGAAACAATCACAGACATTTAGGTGTGGATATGTGTGGGCGTGTGTGTGTATATGTGAGTGTATATAAGTGTGTGTAGGGTAGGAAGTAAAACGGACAGAAGAATTAAAGAAAAACACCCATCCGAGCGCTGGAATCGAACCAGCTACCTTTGGATTGCCAGGCAGGCGATTAACCCACCAGACCACTTCGGCCGGCTGGAAGATAAAAGAAGAGCAATATATAGTCGTAGTGGTCGTTCCCAAGAGCATATTGATTTGGTATGTGAAAACGTTGTTGAAGACATAGAAATTTCTATTAGCCGACGTTCACAACAATTTGGACTCAATGAATCCACAAAATGGCATATTTTACGAAAGGGTTTAGATCTGAAGGTTCAAATAACACAGGAAATAAAGCTACTGGATCATTCAAAATGTCGTGTATTTGTCAATTGGATCAAATAACAAACCAATGATTTTTCTCAAAAAATTATCTTTTCAGATAAAGCATATTTTGAAACTGGGGGCTATGTTAATAAACAAAATTGCCGCATTTGGGCTGAGGAAAATCCACGATTGATTCATGAGAAACCGTATTCTGGCCAGGACTTGGTAATGATTTTAATATTGTGATTGGATTTTTGTGGGCTTCCAATAGGATGGCACTGCATCTCACTCGGCTAATGAAACAATTGAGAGAAAAATTTCCTGTTATTGCAAGAAATGGTGATGTTAATTGGCCACCAAGATCATTTGATTTGACACCATTGGACGATTTTCTTTGGGAATACGTGAAAAGCCATGTCTATAAGAACAATACACAATTGATTCCTAATCTAAAAGATTAAATTATTCGGGTCATTGGTGAGATAGAGCCATGGTTATGACAAAATGTAATCCGAAATTTTGATAAAAAAGTGGAAGTCTGTGGAGCTGCAAGAGGTAGTCATTTGGCAGATATTGTCTTAAAATGTCGTACACTATGCTTCAATTACCAATAAAAAGTTTTTTGAAATCAACGCAATTTCTGTGTTTTAATCAAGAATTTAAAAAACCGCTCAATTTGACACTCTTTAGAACAGTTTGGCTTTGCAAATGCAATGCCATCCAGCGCCAAGTACGTGACGACCTTTTGCATTAGCCCAATTTTCTTTATGAATGTGAAACCCTTGTTGAAAAATCTGATGTATACCTTAGTTAATATAATCTTATTATTTTGCAGACTGATATTCATAAATATCGTCCGGTATATGCTCCAAAAGACTTTTTAGAGGTATTGTTAAATTTAAAAGGACCTAATAGGGAAAAACTTAAAAGGTATATGTAATTCGGTCAAACCGATTATGTCATTTTAAAAAGTAACATTGTTGTAGTGAAAATCAAAAATGGGAATTTGCACAATTGCCTTTGCGAATAAAAAATTTGGCCGAATTGGTAAGTTAACTTAAACTACGAAGTTTATAACATAGTATCCTTTGACTGACAAAATAAAAAAAACTGTCATTTATTATCTTTACTGTATACTAATTTCGTTCTTCATGTGTTAATAATATTCTCTAATATTCTCATTATCATCATATGTAAGTAATGTCTGAATGATTGTGGCGTGTTCATATATTTTTTTCTTTTTTTTTTTGGGTTTTTTCACCACGAAAAATATCAAAAATATCTGTTCTTATGTAAATAAAGAATCACTGGATAAAAAACAAAAACCCAAACGGAGACAAATTTCTCAGTGATTCTTTTCTGTAATAAATTTGCCTAACGAACAAAATTTTAAAAAATATAAAAATATTCTAAAATAAATACAAACTTTGAAACGTTAACGTTTCGGAAAGTATTCTCCTCCCGTTTTCAAAACGAATCTAAAAAATATTATAATATTAATTTCTATATATAATGCAAAGATAGGAAGTAAATATATTTTTTGTGAATGTCAATGATAATTGTCAATATAAGTATCATTGACATACACAAATATATTTACTTTCTATCTGGGCATTGTTGCCCGAAACGTTAACGTACAAAAGTTTGTTTTTATTTTAGAACATTGTTATATTTTTCAAAATTTTGTTCGTTAGGCAAATTTATTACAGAAAAGAATCACTGAGAAATTTGTCTCCGTTTGGTTTTTTGTTTTTTATCCAGTGATTTTTTATTTACTTAAAAACAGATATTTTTCATATTTTTTGAGTTTTACATCGTGATGAAAAACACAAAAAAAGAAAAAAATATCATCATATTTAGCTCAATTAATTTAGCCCTCTGTGGCTCTCGGCCGTCGATATTTTCTTCTTCCATAATGATCTATCAGCTGCTACGAGAGATGGGCAAAACTGTTATTTTTAAGTAACAGTTGGAACTGTCACTGTTATTTTAAAATAACTGTTAAAAATAACAGGTTACTGTTTTAAAATAGTAACCTGTTATTTTTGTGATTTTAAATTATTATTTTAAATAGTATCAAGATTTTGAAACACAAAAAAACTCAAACACTCAACATTTTCTTGTCGATGTTGAATAATGGTCGATATTCACCTACAATTTTTTGTGTTTTTGGATTCATCAGATCATTCTTTTAGAGAAATTTATATGCTGAAATATCTAGAGGGGATCAAATTTTGAGCAGTAATTCCATGGTCACCACCAATCATAGCTATATGGTACTGGAAACGGAAAGGATAATTCTTGGTGAGAAGATATTAGCAAATAATTATGCCCCGTTGACACAGGAATATCTGAAAAAAGGATGCCCCAAATGCCTGAGAGCAAGAATTTGGACGTTGCTATTGGGCGCTGAAGTTAAATCTTCGGTAAGTATGTATTTATTTAAAAATACATGCAACGTTTTCTAAATATTTTGCCAAAATTATTTCGTTTTATTCAAAATACATTTCTTCCGCTGGCCACTTTTAAGCAACGCTAGCATATATTTTTAAGTTTTTTCCGTATCGCCTCGATAACTCTTGTCACGGCTTCTTCGACCATGTATAACACTGTCATAAAACGTGCCTTTCCTGGTCAGTTTGAGTTTCGGGAACAGGAAATAGTCACACGGACATAAATTAGGTGAATACCGAGGATGTGGAAGCACATATACTTGTTTGTTTTCGCCAACAATTCACTAACAGCGACGGACCTAATCTAAAACGTGAGAAAGAAATAAAGTACAGATTTTCCAATTGTTTAAAGCCTTTGTCAAAATGTCTTTAGTCGTATTTAACTCGGCTACCGATCTGTCAGTCAAATTTACATGGTAGGCGGTCGTTTCACGGACTTTTTCCACCAACTCATCGCGATTTTTGTTTTTTGGCCGGCTTGGATTTTAATCCAGAGCATCACGACCGTCCTGGAATTGCTTATACCACTAGACTAGAACGCACGCGTACGGTATAGGCAATCACCACCATAAACTTTTTTTATCAATTCAAATGTTTTTGTAAAAGTTTTACTAAGCTTGAAACAAAATTTAATATTAGCTCTTCGTTCCATCGTGTTTTTGTGACGAGGTAACAAAAGGTACTGTCATTTTAAGCGCCATAACTTAACAATCCCTTGATCGATTCTATATATCGAATAACGGCTGTCTCGTTTTATAGAGGAGACATAACATTTCAGATTATATATTGTTTCAATAGATAAAAAAAATCATTAATTTTTTTTTCTAACATACCGTGTGTATACATATATTATTATTCTGCTCATCCTTACTGTAAAATCTCAGCTCATGCTGGCCGGTATTCCAATGCCAAGATGAAAAAGCAATTCAGCTCCTCTCACCCTAGCATAATATCTTACGAACAATGTGACACGTCTGCAAGAGCACGGCACACTGTCCCACTATGGCAATCGATCTCGAGATCCCGAGGCTCTCGAGGTTCTTTGAAAATCTCTTACTTATCAGGCCTTCGGCGGATATAACGAAGGGCACTACATCTACCTTACTCAGTTTCCACTGGTTCTTCAATGCCAGATTTTCATACTTTGTGGATTTTTCTATCTCAGTTTTTCTAATGTTGTGAGATAGTGGCACTGCGATGTCAATTATAAAAGCCCTCTTGTCCTTTTTGTTGATTAGAACAATATCCGGCCTGTTATAATCAACCGTTCGATCAGTAGTGATTGGTCTGTCCCAGTAAAGAATGGTATCGGATAATTCAAGTACAGGAGAAGGCGAGTACTTATAATATGGAGGAGGTGCATTTTCTAATAGCGAGTATTTTTTTGCAATTTGTTGATGTATAATTTTTGCCAGCTGATTATGCCGTCCTAAATAAGCATTAGGAGCAAGGGCCGGGCAACCGCCAATAAGGTGCTCAATTGTTTCCCCCAAAGTACCGCATTTCTTGCACATATCGACTACGTCCAAATGCAGTATGTGCTTTTCATAGTTTTTTGGTCTTGTTACCCTATCTTGAATAGATATCGCGAAACCTTCTGTTTCTGGGTACAAGAGTCCATCGGTCAGCCACTTCAGAGACAACTGTTCGTCAATGGTGTCATCTTCGAGTGACTTAGGAAACCTTCCGTGCAATGTTTGTCCTTTCCATTCTCGAACACAGTCCGTGAGTGTTGTTCTGCTATCAATACGATTTTGTTTATTTAGGTTCAGTGGGGTGAAACCCCGATCCTCATTTGCAACCAATTTCATTAACGTACTGTTTGAATCAAGGAAGTGTTTTCTCATTCTATTTTCTTGATTGAGACAGAGAGTTTTTACGTTTACAATGCCTCTACCCCCCAACTTTCTTGGGATGTATAGTCTTTTCGTAGATGAGTTTGGATGCAGGCATCGGAACTTTGCCAATGTTCGGCGCGTCAACCTATCGAGTTCATCAAGGTCTGTTTCTGACCATTTAACTATGCCAAAAGAATATGTCAGAGTTGGCACCGCCCAACCGTTGATCGCTCTAATGAGGTTTCCTCCGTTCAGTTTGGTGTTTAAAAGTTTTGTAAGTCTCTTTTGGTATAGAGTGGAAAAGTCCTTCTTTAACTGGTTATGATCAAGTTTATGCTTTTGGGGTATTCCTAAATATTTGTAGGATTCTTCTGGTGCTAGTTGTTGTATGTTACAAAGTGTTGAATGTTGACTCTGAACCTTTCCCTTCTGTATACTAATGGTAGAGCATTTGTCCAGTCCGAATGACATTCTGATATCCCTACTGAATGTTTCAACCGTTTTTATCACTGAGTTTAATTTTTCTCTAGTTTCTCCATATAATTTAAGGTCATCCATATATAGTAGATGAGAGAGCTTTCTTGGATTCCTCATGTTAAGCTTATATCCAATATTGCTGTTGTTGAGTAGTGTGGACAAAGGGTTCAATGCTAAACAGAACCAAATTGGAGAAAGGGAATCTCCCTGAAAAATTCCCCTCTCGATATTTGTAGCAGCAATGCATTGTTGGCCGACAAAAAGATTCGTTTTCCACTTCCCCATCAGGCACTTTAAAGAATTAATAATCTGGGGGCTAATTTTATAGAAATTCAGAACCTCAACCAGCCAATCGTGAGGGACACTATCGAATGCTTTCTTGTAGTCTATATAGCAGATATTTAAGTTGCGTTTTCTTTTTCGCGCTTGCTCAAGAACTACAGCATCGATCGTCAATTGTTCCTTGCAGCCCATACTTGCTCTTATACATCCTTTCTGTTCTTCTTCAAAAATGTTGTTTTTATCACAATGTTGGTAGATTTTTTCATTGAGTAGGGCTGTGAACAGTTTATATAACACTGACAGACATGTGATTGGTCTGTAGTTATTGGGTTGCTTAACGTCCCCTTTTTTGAACAGTAGGTATGTATTGCCCTCCATTAGAAAGTCACGGAAAGTGTCTGGATTTATTAAAACCTCTTTAAATGCATTTGCAAGTACGGGATAGGCGGCTGTAAAGCTTTTAATCCAGAAGTTATGCAATCTATCTGGTCCAGGCGCCTTCCAGTTGTGAGTCTTCCTGATAGCAGTGCAAATGTCAATCTCTGTGAAATCGTTAGACTCCATATCTGGGAGAGCATTTGTCTGTTCTTGAATGGTTTTAACCCAAGGAGCCAATTTTTCGTAGCCGTCTGATTTTTTCCAAGCCGATCTCCAATATTCCGCAAAGGAAGACACATCGATATTCTTAAGTTCTGACTTGCTGTTACCTTCTGCTTCGAGTTGTCTATAAAATTTCTTTTGACTGTTTGCAAATACTGAATTTTGATGTTTTCGCTTTTCTAGTTCATTATATCTTGCTAGCCTGGCTCCTTTCGATTTAGCTTTTTGCCTAAACCGATCTTTTAGATCCAACAATTTTTCTGTCAGATTTGAATCATCGAAGTCAATGCCAGATTTATTGGCAATTATTTTTGCTTTTCTCGCTACTTTATTTGACTGATTACCAGAAAGATACTCTGAGATAGTGTCAACTTTCCTCCGGAACTCATTGATATTGTTTTCAAGGCGCGTTTTCCAGACAGGTGTATTTTTCTGGATACTACGACCAGCCGCATTATGGGTGTAAGTCTTTTGACCTGAAATTTCGATGACAGTCACTGCTGCACAATATAATGCAAGATGTATATCGCTTAAATTTGTCATCCCAGATAGATGTGATTCCAAAAGTCTATTAATCTGCATTAGAGTAATACGTGATTTTGCAATATTACGCAGTACTGGAATTTTTGGTCTATTCAATGGGTTTGAGCCAGTAAAACTGGCCAAATTGCTGTAAAACTTCTCTCGTATGTTAGAAAAGTTACGCTGCGAGATTGATTCTTCATTTTTAGACGATGATGCTTCTGGTGATACATTTTGAGTTTGTTCTACTTGTTTCTCCTCTGTATTCGAGTTAAGAACGTCTATAGTATCTTCTTTATGTTGTTGATATGTAATGTTTTGATGTAGTTCATTACCGATTTCTCTCTTGATTCATTAATTCCGATTCGGTTAGATAGTTTTTCCTTAGAATTACATTTTTACGGTCGGCTAAGTTTTGTTCCGACAGCTGAGTTTCAGGGAACCTCTTTTTATATTCTTGGTGGAGTGGATGCCTCCATCAGGGAGCGGATTATCTCCGCACTGGTTTACGTAGTAATAGGCACGCATTACATCAATATTCATTTCGCGTGTCCATCTGATACGTGGAGTGCGTTCGGTCCTAGTGACAGCCTTCCTTATTAGGGGCGAGCCAGCAAGTACCGGGGTATTTTGATCTTCTACTCCATTATTCATTTCCGCTCTCTGTTGATTTTGTAGTAGTCTTTGGTGTTGCTAGACTTAGATGATCTTATTGTTGTTCGAGTGCCTCTTTCATTGCCATTCTTGTGGTGCCATAGAGTTGGGAATCGCCACTCGCTCCAGATTCACCAACCCCGGACAAATCCTCCCGACGGTTCCGAAGGGTTCTTGTCCGCAAAACCCTACCGCCTTGTATAATATTATGTATTTTATTCTCCATAAATATATTTGGGTTCAAGGGAAAAACGGTCACCCAAAGCAGAGCCCCGATTTACCATGGGAAAGCTATTTACTACCGGAGGGCGCTTGGTATCCGGAGAGTATTATTATTATTATTATTATTATTATTATTATTATTATTATTATTATCCTCGTTCTGAACTCAGCTTCTCAGCCTAAGCTGGTCTATATTACAATACCAAAATGAGAAAGCAATTCAACTCCTCTCACTTAGCATACATTTTTTCGAACAATGTGGCATGTCTGCAAGAGTACTGCACGTTGCCCTACTATGGCAATCGATTTTGAGATACCAACGGTCTCCAAATTTTTTGAAAAGTTCTTACTTATTAGGCCTTCGGCGGATATAATGAAAGGCACTTTCAGTTGCAGTTTCCACTGGTTTTTCAAATCGTACGTAAGGTTTTCATACTTAGTGGTTTAATTAGAACAATGTCTAGTCTATTATAATCAACCGTTCGATCTGTTGTGATTGGTTTGTCCCAGTATAGGATTGAATCAGATGATTCCAATACGGGAGAAGGTGAGTACTTATAATATGGAGCAGGTGCGTTATCTAATAGCGAATACTTTAACGCAATTTGCTGATGTATAATTTTCGCCAGCTGATTATGTCTTCCTAAATAAGCATTAGGGGCTAGAACTGCATACCCATCGATAAGGTGTTCAGCGTTTCCCCCACTATACCGCACTTCCTACATCGGTCGACAACATCCATGTGTAGTATATGCTTTTCATAGTTCCGTGTTCTTACTACCTTATCTTGAATAGATGTCGCAAAACCTTCTGTTTCTGGGTACAACAGCCCATCGGTCAGTCATTTTAGAGACAATGGTCCATCATTATTATTATTCATTATTATTATTATTATTCTCATCGACTTGATATCACCATAAACCGATTCCTCCCTCGCGATGTTGGAGTTCGGCTCGGAGCCTGGGGATAAATTTCATTATAACCCAGTATTCCGATGGCATTAAGACAAAAAATTTCGAACTATGATGCAGGTTTGCAACAATATAGCCCATTGTCCCACTTTTATGATATTTCTATTTAGTCCGCAAGTTGTTAAGCTTTTGGAGAACCTGTGGCTCACCAATCCCTCTGCGGAAATTACAAAAGGTTCGATGTTCACTTTTTCAAGTTGCCAGATGTTCTTCAATTCATAAGAAAGATTCTCATACTTAGAAACCTTTTCCACCTCCATTTTATGTATATTATGAGACAGTGGTATGGCAATATCAATAATTGTTCCCCACTTGTTCTTCTTTTTTATTTATTAAGACTATCTCTCTATGATCTATTGTAGTCGACAGCCCTGTCAGTTATTATCGGTCTATCCCAGTACAGCAGCACATCGTCAGACTCCAGAACAGCTTGAGGACTGTATTTATAATACGGCGGAGTAGATGTTGGTAAAAGATTATAATTAAGTGCCGGTTTTTGGTGGATTATTTTAGCAAGCTGATTATGCCTTCCTAAATATGCGTTTTCTGCTAAAGTAGGACATGCACCAATTATGTGCTCAACAGTCTCCTCTATTTTATCACACTTTCGACATACATCTTCAGTGTTTTCTTTAAGAATATATTTCTTGTAATTATTAGTTTTGATGACTTTATCCTGGATAGCAATAACAAAACCGTCAGTTTCCGGATATAGTTGATTCTCGTCTAACCAGAGCAGAGAAGCTTTCTTATCAATAGTATTGCCATTTAATAATTCTACATATCTACCATGGATTGATTTGTGTTCCCAGAGATTTATGTTGTTTTGTATTGTCCCTGTTTCGATAGTGTGGTTTGCATGGCTCAGTTTTAGTGGTGTATAATTATGATCAAACTGAGTTGCGAGTCTCATAAGTTGATCTTTCGAACTTAGAAAATGTTGGCGAAGCTTCATTTCCTGACTAAGACATAATTCTTTGATATTAATAAGCCCTCTACCTCCATATTTTCGAGGAATGTATAATCTCAACACAGAAGAATTGGTATGCAAACAACTGAATTTTGTTAAAAGTCGTCTAGTCATGCGATCTAGCTCTTCCAGTTCTGTGTTTGACCACTTGACCACTCCAAATGAATATGTTAACTCCGGTACTGCCCATGTGTTGATTGCCTTGCATATATTCCCCCCTGAGAGTTTTGTATTAAGAAGCTTCGTTATTATTTTCTTATATTTATCTTGAAACTCATGTTTGAGTGTCGTATGATTTAACATTTGATTTTGTGCTATTCCCAGATACCGATAAGTATCATCCGGTTTCAATGAGTGAATCTGACAGAATGATTCCTGATTTTGTTTAACTTGTCCTTTTTGTATATTGACGATATAACATTTATCTAGTCCAAAGGATATCTTAATATCATAGCCGAATATTTTTACGGTTTTAATAAGCGATTGGAGTTTGCTCTGGGAGTCTGCGTATAGTTTTAGGTCATCCATATAAAACAAATGTGATAATCTTCTGCTGTTTGTTAACTGGAACCTAAACCCGCTTGCAGACTGATTGAGAATCGTGGACATAGGGTTTAGGGCCAGACAAAACCACATTGGCCACAAAGAGTCTCCTTGGAAAATTCCCTTCTCAACGTTGAACTTTTCCAGCAGTTTCTCCCGATATCCATATATTTGTCTTCCAAGACTTCATTAAGTGAGTAAGCATTGCTCTGATTTTAGGGCAGATTTTGTAAATTTCCAAAACTTTAACTAGCCAATCATGAGGAACAGAGTCGAAGGCCTTACTGTAGTCAATCTAACATAAGTTAAGGTTACGCTTTTTTCTCTGGAAGTGCTTCAGGGCAATTGCATCTATAGTAAGTTGGTGTTTACATCCCGCAGATTGCCTTACACATCCTTTTTGTTTTTCTTCTAGGATCTTATTATCTAAACAGTGATGATATATTTTTTCGTTTACTAATGATGTTATAAAGTGCTGAAAGACAAGTTATAGGTCGATAGTTATTTGGCTGCATCTTGTCATTTTTCTTATATAGTAAATACGTATTACCTTCAGATAAAAATTGCGGAATAGATTCGGGGTTAGTTAGTGCCTTACTGAAGCAACGTGATAAATTGTCATGTATGGCATCTAAATATTTGATCCAGAAATTCTGGATTCTATCTGGCCCTGGTGCTTTCCAGTTTTGGGTTTTTCTTATGGCGTTACGGACCTCTTCTGTTGTAAATTCAGCCACATTCATTTCCCGTAAGCCTTCCTGCAGGCTTTCAATATCTGATATCCAGGCTGCTGATGATGATCTCCACCCTGGAAGTGGATCATCGCTGCAGCGATTAAAGTAATAAAATGCAGTGATTACGTCCGTATTTAATTCTTTTGACCATTTTATACGTCGGCCGCGAGCTCTCCTACGAGCAGTCCGCCGGACAGCGGGCGAGCCCGAAGGGAGAGCGAGGTCTTGTTCTTTGAACTCTCTTAGTGTATCCAGTTCTATTACCTTTTCCGTTGCTAATCTTGTGGTACCATAGAGTTGGGAGCCGCCACTTGCTCCAGACTCGCCAATCCCAGACAAATCCTGCCGACGGTTCCGAAGGGTTCTTGTCCGCAAAACCCTACCGCCTTGAAAATCATTTTTATTTGTTTCTGTCTCCATAACATTTAGTTTTGGGTCAAGGGAAAAAAAGAGGTCACCCAAGGCGGAGCCCCGAATTACCATGCGAAAGCTATTTACTACCGGAGGGCGCTAGGTATCCGGAGACATCGTTAGAGACACTTTAACCCTGTGCCATTCAGCTGAGCTTAGGGGATTTTTTTTAGAGATTTACTCCTCTCAGTTCGGAAAGGTGGCGGCGCTATTCACCAAACGGACGCTCCGCTCCTGCCTTTATTATTATTATTATTATTATTATTCGTGAAGTACAATTAGAGGCGTTTGTTGTTGTTAACCTTCCTTTGCGCCCATACTAATTTAATTCTTTCGCTATGAGCTTTTTTTCTTTCGTCAGACCAAGTTGTTCCAGTCTTCCTACATTTTTCTCTCTAGCCAACCACTCAAACGTTAACCTTGTGTCTGAAACAGCCTCTATACTGAATTTCACTTTGTGTAATATTTGCTGACCTTAGGTCCTCTTTAATTGCAGCAATCCATTTAATTATTTCTACTTTAGCTCTACTCCTATTTTCATAAAATTCGACTATTTGTCTAGTTAGCCTACTCGGATTCATCCGTTTTATGTGTCCGTAAAACTTAAGTCTTCTTTTTCTCATATCGCTATGTATATCTGTGTTTTGTTTGATTTCTTGGTTTCCTCGAAGTCGGTATGTTGTGCTATTTATTTGTTTGGGATCTAAGATTTTTCTTTCCTTCTTTTCAATGTCCTCGATGTCTCTCTTTCTTTTCAAAATGAGCGTTTCTGCCCCATATAGACATTCTGGCTTAATAACTGTGTTGTAATGTCTCAGTTTTGTGTTTTTAGATATGCATTTTTTGTTTTAAATATTTTGTGTAAGTCTCAATGCCGTTTCCATTTTTTGACATCTACCCTTATTGGCCGCTTTTTCCAATCCATTTTCCATGATTATTTCACCCCAATATTTGAATTGAGAGACTCGTCTGATGTTACCATATTTTATTTTTAGAAATGGTGTTCTTAGTCTGTTGCAGGTCATGTATTGTGTCTTTTCAAAGCAAATTTGTCTTACCTTTTCTGCTGTTTCTTTTAGGATTTCAATTTGTTTTTGTGCCGTTAATACATCTTGAGCCAAAATTGCTAGATCATCAACAAACGCCAGACAATCAATTTTGATGTTGCTTCTCCCCAGTTTAATGGGCTGGTCAATATTCAGGGCCGACTTTTTTTCACGCCACTCCTGTATTACTTTTTTTAGAATACAGTTAAATAAGAGTGGCTATATATATATATATATATATATATATATATATATATATATATATATATATATATATATATATATATATATATATATATATATATATAGATATATTTAATATTTTTGTAGCAAATTGCATACTTTGAATCATTAAAACAGAACGTTTTACAATATGATCTTATGATAGATAAGTTGATCATCAAAGATATTAGTCTGACTGCTTCCAATGACGACCAGTATTTTGTATTCGAAGATGTTTTATATCAGGTAATCTCTACATAAAGTATCACAAAAATGATATATTTAAAATGTCAGAGTATTAATTTTATTAAAGGTTATGCTTTGCTTTTCGAGAGATTCAGAAATTTTGAAGAATTTATCTAACCAACCGGCGTTTATGCAGGTTGCTTTCAAGGGAAAACCAAACACGCCCGAAAACACGATTGTGTTTCCTCCCAGTGGTGTCATTCCATTTCACGGTTTCACCATGTACGGTAAGTTGGTTATTTATCTTACTCGTCATTTACATTCACTATGTCTTTAGTTACGGAAACAGTCTGCACATAAAGAGTTATCCAACAAGAGTGTCAGAACTTTGAAACGTAATTGCGGCAATACTATTTGAAATGTAAATGTTACTAAGACTGTTGTGTTCAGTACATCCAATTACGGACGGTTTCATCACCATTAAAGCTTGCTTAGGATGATAACCTTTTTCTGAAATAATTTATTTAAATCCTCCTTCAAACTAGGCAGCAGTGACCTCAGTCGACGGATATTCCCCCATAGTTTTTGTATGTTTCTTAGATTAAATTGAGCTTTGCAAGATAATGCCTTGCGAATCCCAGAGATCAGTGGTCTTGACATTTCCGACCGATGGAAGCGTCGTTTGTGTACTGTTTTGACTATTTCTTCGTTTCTGGTATGTAGTGATGCATCCAAGTTACAACAGTCACGAATAGTCGCAAAAACTTCTGCAGGTTCTGATTCTTTGGTGCATACAATCGCGAGGCCCGTGACTTTCTGAGAAGAATCGGTTTCGCGTGCGGTATTTATTTGTTCTGGCCTGGGTCTTAGTCGGTGGCAATTGGCTGGCGCTGGCTCCGCCCCCTGAGGCGCTTGCGTCGTCTTTGTTTCCAATCGTGCTCTGGCTGTCGTGCTGTCTGTATCTGTTGGTCTAAGAACGCTTTTCCACATTGGTGGCAAGTGTAGAGCCTCGTTCCTCTTGTTCTACACTTGATGCACTCGCTCTACACTTGTGGTGGTGCTACACACTCAACAATTGCCACATTACATATAATAGGTATTTCGGTTAATAATGCCGATTTTTAATAATCAAAGTAATGGTCATTGTTAGCTATTACTCTTTTCCATTTTTCTGTCAAATAATGGATTCCACACCAAAAGAACTTTTGGTTTTTTGGCGCCAACCATTTATCAAGCCAAATATTCACTTCTTCGCAAGAATGTAAGTGTTGTTCCGGAAGTCCGTGCTGCATCGATCGAAATAAGCGGTAGTCCGGAGGGGCTAAGTCCGGTGAATACGGCGGATAAACTAGGACGCTCCATTTAACGTTTTCCAAATAGTTTTTTACACATTTTGCAACATGGGACCGAGCATTGTCAAGTTGAAAAATGACTTTATCGTGTCTTTGGGTGTATTCTGGTCGTGTTTGTTTCAATGCTCGGTTTTCAATCATTTGTTGTCGGTATCGATCGCCAGTAATCGTTTCACCAAGTTTCACATACACAACAAATAATCATTTCCATGTATATTGCGAATTGGTTGTGATGTTGAAGGCTGGCCTGGATCTAGCCATGATTGTTTGCCCTTTGGGTTGTCAAAATAGATCCACTTTTCATCACCTGCCACAACTCGATGCAAAAAACCTGTTCTTTTCTGCCTGGCAAACAAAAAATGTTTTTTCGCCTTTCAATGTCTCTTTCCCTCAATTCGTATAGACATTCGGAAATGGTGGATTGGGCAACATTCAATGCTTCTGCCAACTGTTTCAACATATTAGTTGAGTATTCATCAAATAATGCTTGCAAATCTGCATCTTCAAACTTTTTTCGGCTGTCCTGGACGCTCCTTGTCTTTTTTTATCAAAATCATCACTTTTAAAGGGTTTAAACCATGGTTCGCAAGTTTTTTCAGTTAGAGCATGTTCTTCATAAGCTTCAACCAATCATCGGTAACTTTAATCAGCCGTTTTCTTCTTATGAAAGGAGATTGTTAAACTTCTCCGCTAAATGTCTTTTTCTGGCACATAATTCAACCTATTCAAAGCTATAAAAAACATTGTTTTTGCACAATAACAATTAATAACAAACTGACGTTTGATGACATAAGTTTACCCTTCAAAACGCCACAGATGTAATTAGTCTATACCAACAAATTTATTAGTAACGGCATCTCTTAGCAAAATGAACATTATTAACCTATAAGGCCTTTGCTCCTTCAATGTTTTGTTAGATTTAATAAATCGATATGCGATAAAAAAAATGACATTTTATTTTTAAAATATCTGACTTTTCACTCTACCTTCGAATATATTCTTGATGATTCGGAATCTTGGAGAGCAAAAGTACTGTTTATTATACTAAATTAGACAATTTTTTATAGCAAAACTGTGTTATAAGAATGTTGTGTTTTGCGGAGGACCTTTGAAATATGCTAATTTTAAATTCATTTTCAGCTGCCCCATTTTGTTACCTGTTCAACAATTCTGTCGAGCTATATTTTGTATTTAGGGCTTTTTATCTCAGATACTGGCACCGGCTGCACAGAGTTTGTGCCAGCCCACAAGGAATTGTGTCTCTATGCTTACAATTTGAAAAGTTGTTGCAATGCTACGAACCAAACTTATGGAATCATTTTAAAAAATGTCGAATATACCCGTAAGTAAAAATTCTAGTTTTTTTTCTGTACAGGTCACTGTAAAACAACTTGTCAACTCTCAGTTTTTTTGAGTAATGTAAAGAATATTATTCAATTACTACAAGGGGATTTTATATAACACTAAATCATCAGAATATAATCATTATTATCTCCTGATGATGCTAACATTTTCACATCTCCTTGTGTTTCAAAATATTTCAATATCTGATCAGATATTCAATTAATATATATTTTTTTAAGATTGAGGGTAGTTATTAAATGGATTATGAGAGCATTTAGTGGACATTTACCACCAGAACAACTCCTAACTTTGTGGGATATGATCTTGGCGTACGATTCCTTAGAAATAATTCCACTTCTCGCAGTTGTTATCATTATTTTTAGAAGAGATAATCTCATGAAGGTTAATACATTGGCCAACGTGGAAGCTGTACTTGCAGATCTTAGTTCTATCGCGGTGATTCCACTTCTACAGATGGGTCTAATGAAAGAAAGCTGAGATTTATCGTTATTGTACCATTTTGTAATATATTAAAATTGAAGCAATAAAAATATGGTTTTATTTTATCAATGTGAATTTTATTTTATAATTATGATTTATAAAATAATAAAAATAATAAAATAACATTTTTTGATAAGGTGGGATTATGTTCTTCCCAAGCATATATATATATATATATATATATATATATATATATATATATATATATATATATATATATATATACCCGTATCAATCCACTGCAGGATTAAGGCCTCTTCAGCATGCTTCCAACTCTCGCGGTCCTGAGCTTTCCTCCGCCATTCGGGTCCAATATACTTAATAATATCACCAGTCCATCGTGTTTTCGGTCTTCTCCGTGGACGTTTGCGATCAAGTGGTATCCAGTCGAGGACTACCCTGGTCCATCTTTCGTCCCATCGCCTCGCCACTTTCGTTTGTTCTCTGATCCATGTGCAGGTCTTTCTATCCCTATCCCGTAGTAATCTTTCCATTCTCCTCTGTGCTACTCGAAGTTTTTGAACTGACTGTCATGTGAGTGTCCAGGTCTCACTTCCGTATGTCTAACGGGTAACACTATGTTGAGCCTGCCAAATGCCTGCCAGCCACATTTAATGCGTCGATCCACCTCCCGGATGGTGTCCCCTTCCAATGAAACCCTCTGCCCAAGATATATGTATATATATATATATATATATATATATATATATATATATATATATATATATATATATATATATATATATATATATATATAGTGATCCATAACTTCCAAATCCATTTCTAAAATAGAAATTCTTTTGTCCTCAGCAAATTTATTGAACATGATCTGACTCTTCTTCTGGTTTATTTTCAAGCCAAATGGTACCCCAGCCCTTTGCAGCTCTTGTACGTATCTTTGCAGTTCCTCTGGGTCTTGTGAAAGAAGAACGAAATCATCTGCGAACCTAAGATGATTTAAGTACGCACCATTAATCCTTATTCCATCCTGTTCCCAGTCCAGATTACGGAACACTTCTTCCAGGCAGGCTGAGAGAAGAAGAGGAGATATTGCGTCACCCTGCCGTACGCCCCGCTCTACATTTATTCCAACCTCAAGATCGTCAAGGTGGACTGTCGCTGTAGCTTCATCATATATCGATCCTAGTAGGTTTACATAGGCTTTCTCTACACCTTCATTAAGCAATGCATCCATTATGGCGCGCTTTGAGATTGAATCAAATGCTTTTTCATATTCAATAAAAGCCAAGTACAGTGGCATAGTGTATTCGTTGTGTCTTTCTATGACCTGCTGTAGAACCTGGATGTGATCCATTGTACTGAATCCACTTCTGAATCCTGCTTGCTCCCTTGGTTGTGCGTCATTAAGTTTTCTTAGTAGTCTTTTGGATATTATCTTGGTGAAAACTTTGTATACCACTGATAGGAGGCTTATTGGATGGTAGTTCTTTAAATCTTCCCGTGCACCTTTTTACTGTAAAAGAATCACTTCTGCATTTTTCCATAAGCTGGGTACTTCTTGTTATTTGAGGCATTTTGAGTATAATTTTGCTAGTGTTTTATGTAAAGTCTGATCACAAGCTTTTAACATATCCACAGTTATACGATCCTTTCCTGGAGCCTTGCTATTTTTCATCGAGTCTATAGCCTTTGTCACTTCCTCCACCAGGATATCCGGCACTTATTCCTCAGTAGGTATTTCTGTTCTTGCCTGACTCTGGTCCACATATAACTTTGAATAAAATCTTCGAACAACCTTTAACATTTCCGTCCGTTCCCTGCATATTGTACCACCCTCACGCAATAAGGAAAACATTTGTGTCCTTTTCTTTCTCTGCTTCTGCTTAGCTTAGTTAATTCCTCTGTTTCCTTCCGCTATTTTTTTTGCATTAGCTGCATGTTGAATCGGCGAATCCTCTCGAATACGTTTTCTTATAGTTTTACAAAGCTCAACGTACTCGACCCTGCCAAAAGGACTATCCGCATTCTTCATTGTCCGGCGGTTTTTCATTAAATTAATGCTCACATTGTAAATTTTTAACTCTTTGCAACATTTATCTTCTGGTGCTATTGAAGCCGCCGTTTAAGCATATTGTTGGTGATTTCTTCATATTGGCCTGTAATTTCCATCTCCTCCGGGTCTTGTAACACAGCAAAGCGGTTCGACAAAGCAATTTCAAAATCTTTGCCCCTCTCCAGTAGCTTCCCAGAATCCACTTTGCCCTTTTTTGATCTTATCATTCTTTCGCGCTCTTTTCGGCAGTTTATCCTAATCTTTGCTCGTACCATTCGGTGGTTATGTCCTACATTAAAATGGTTAAGGACAGTACAATTGCAAAATATTGCTTTATCGTTTGACATGATGTAATCAATTTCACTTGTGAGTCCAGATGGACTTTTCCATGTCCATTTTCTGTTGATCTTTTTCTTATAAAACGAATTCATAATATAAAGTTCTTGTCCTTCAGTAAAGTCAACTAGTCTGTCACCTCTATTGTCCCGCTCACCATTTCCATATGGGCCAGTTGCATTTTTAGCACTTCTTGCCTTTCCGATTCTGGCATTAAAGTCGCCCATCAGGATTTTATACCTACACTTCTCTTTGTCTAAAAGTTGGGCCACATCATCATAAAATTCCTCAATTTCCTCATCTCTATGGCTTATAGTTCACCAACTTATGCACCATAAGCTTGGACAATTTGAAGCTTAAACTTTTTATTCAGCTGTATGACGCATTCGGCTAATCGGTCAGATATACTTTCATATTTGACTACACTGTCTTTCAGCTTTCGATTGATGAGGAATTCAATTTCACCACATCGTCCATTCTCCGTACCTCGGGTGTAGAGCACGTGACCTGTTGGTTCTAGTTTGATTAACTCTTCGCCCTTTTCGTGTTTCACAGAACCCAATAATATTCCAATGTATATTGTGAAGTTCGATTAACAGTTCTTGAAGTCGGGTCTCCGTTTTCATAGTCCGTATATTAAGCGTAGCAATGTCAAAAGTTCAATGGCAGCCTGATCTAACCCGGTGATTCTTAGCACCCTCTGCCTTGGGGCAGGTTTTCCCGCTGCTGTAGGTAGTTGCCCGGGATTAGACTGGATAGAAAGACCTGCACATGGATCAGAGAACAAACGAAAGTGAGTGACATCATTGGAAGAATAAAGCAATTGAAATGAATGCAGGCAGGCCATGTAGCGAGGCGATCGGACGAAAAATGGACCAGGGCAGTCCTCGATTGGATACCACTTGATCGCAAACGTCCACGGAGAAGACCGAAAACACGATGGACTGGTGATATTGGACCCGAATGGCAGAGGAAAGCTCAGGACCGCGAGTGTTGGAAGCATGCTGACGAAGCCTTCATCCTTCAGTGGATCGACACGGGCTGATGCTGATAAGATGTTTTGTAAGAAATTTATTGATGATAATTGAAATATATAATTATATTATTGATGATAATTGAAATATATAATAAATTTCTTACAAAATATCTTTCTTGGTAGGGGGGGTCTTATAAAATAAGAAATATAAATGTCTGCGACACTTTTCTACGTTTGAAAGGTTGCAACTTTTTTGCGCCTTGGTATATTCGCATTTTTAATGAAAATATTAGTTTGTCCATCTTTTTTACATAAAAAGGTGTACCTTGCAAATGACGCTCCAAGTTACCGTTTTCTAGTTTAAATTGTTCATTGCATCGTTTTAAATTGCGCTTTTAAAACATAGCATTTGTGTTTGCTTTCCCTCAAACTTTATTCAGGCTTGGAACTAGTTCAATCTCTACTATTGAAAGCAAAAATTTGAAGTGTGTATAAAAGCCAACGGGCTGCAGTAACAAAGTCAAAACAAAAACACAATTGGAACCATAGCATTACACAGTAATTTTTGGAATATGTCAATGATATTTATATTGACAATGACAATGAATTTCAATATAAATATCATTAAACTTGAAGAGATTTACCGTAGGAGATTAAATCATCTCCTAATGATGCTAACATGGTTAGCGAAACGTGCGCCAAGAAGTTCAAAAAAAGTGATTTGGTGTTTAGTGGTAAATCTCTTCAAGTTTCGTAAGTATAGTTTATTTTCTTCTTTTTTCATTTTCATTTCGTTTTTTTAACTGTTTTTCTTTGTTCAGTGTAATTGGCGGTGGAATTGAGCTGAGTCGACTGATTTTCATTAGAATTCAAATTATATCGTGAAATTGACCTCTTCGGAGTGATTTGTTCGAGCGGATTGAAATATTTCGTTTCTTATTGGGTTGGAATTGAGCTGTGTCTATTGATCTGCGTTTGAATCGAAATATTTCGTTAGTATTTTTTTTTTGTTTTGTTCCTTGTTGTTTAGTACGTTTCGTTTCTTTGTTTTCTAGACACGGTTCACACCAAAGGTTCCAATAGAAGAATTGATAAATATCATTGACATATCCCAAAAATAAATTTACAAATTATGCTTATATATTAATTAAATAATATAATATATTAATTTAAATATATTAATATAAAACTATTATAAACTAATAACTATTATAAACGTTTTAAAAGAGAGTACAAACGAAATGTCTTTAGAAATTTTGAAAATTTTCAAATAATTCCAGAAGCATTAATAAAGAAAGATATCTCTTTTCGACAATAAATGTTTGAATTCACATTCATACATTTCAGTACCCGTTTACTGAACGATCGTCTGATTTTAAATAGTAACTGTTCATCGAGAAGATGCTCATTCAATTCGCGAAATGTGTAAAAGTCCCTTTTCGACTTGGACGGTTGCCAAAAGGGAACTACAGATACCAATCAGTCCGAGAAGTATTAGGACATTTGAACAATTTAGCTAAACGTTCTTTAATTCAATAAAAAACACTTAAAACAACATAAGGAGTTTGCACGAAATAATTTAAATAGAGAACATTGATTTTTCTATTGGAAACTTTGGTGTGAAACACTAAACTTGAACAGATTTACCACTAAACACCAAATCACTTTTTTTGAACTGCTCGACGCACGTTTCGCTCAGGAGATGATTTACTCTTCATTAATCAATCAGATTAAATCATCTCCTGATGATGCTAACATGGTTAGCGAAACGTGCGCCGAGCAGTTAAAAAAAAAGTGATTTGATGTTTAGTGGTAAATCTCTTCAAGTTTATAGAACATTGGAAAAATGTTCTTTTTTCCGACCAAACAAAATTAAATTTATTTGGTAATAATTGAAGAGCAGGTGTTTGGCGTCGAGTGAATGAACATTTGAATCCAAAAAATACTATTGGTTGCATCAAAATGGTGGTGGCAATATGAAAATTTAGGGGTTCATTTTTATATGCCAGTGCTGATCCAATTCTTTGGATAAAACAAAACACGGTCAAATAAATGTACTTAAATATCTTACAGAATATTGTTTGTTGTCTTATGTCGAAAAACATGTCATTACAGTGGAACATCCAGCACGACAATGATCCCAAACACACCGCTAAAAGTGTGAAAATTTAGTCGGATACCCACAATATTGTTTGTTTACCTTGAATCCGTCAGTCGCCGGACATGAATCCTATAGAAAATTTGTGGAAACTTTTCGCCTTTTAAAGACGCGTGTAACTTTAAGGAAAACATCAAATACCAAAAAAAATATGGGTTCAGTTCTGGTATTTCTTTTCCATTCCGGTCGAAGTTTGCCGCAATCTTATAGACGCAATGTCCTGAATAAATTATATAATTAGCACGGGTGTAGCCAAGGGGGATCCAACCCCCCCCCCCCCGAAATAAGCCAAATATTACCTAATATTATACCGAAAAAATACGAGGAGTGAAGAGAGTTAAATTATTACATTTGACTTATTGAATTTATTTGAATTATTACAATTGAATTATTATTTTTGACAAGTATCTCGCCGACCCCGAAATCTAATTTGGAATGCCTAGATATGTGCGATAAAAACTTTTATCCTAATATTTACACATTACTACAAATCTTGGCTACCATTCCTGTATCCACTGCTACCCCAGAAAGGTCTTTCTCGAGCCTAAGGAGGCTGCGCTTGACTAAGACTGAAAAACAAAAACTATTTACGAAACACTACAAGTGAAAACAGACTTAATGGTTTGGCTCTCATGAACATTCACTATGGAACAGAAATTTATGCAGATGAAGTAGTGGATATATTTAAAAGAAAAAGCCGAAGATTTCTTCTTTAATGGTTTTAGATTTAGCGCGGAGGAACGAAATTAATTTAACCATTTCATTTAAAGTTAAGAACTTTATAAATATGTCGTAATTTTTCCGATGAATATATAGATATTAAATTTCATGTAAGAATATTTTTATTGTTTTATTTACTTCAAACTAAACCCCCCCAACACTAAATCCTGGCTACGCCCGTGATAATTAAAGTTATAGCACCCTTTTTAAATTAAAAAACAAATGTGTATGATGCACATTTTTTTTATTTTACTAATTATTTTACACTAGAGACTGAAAAAATAACTTGCAACTTAATAGGTATCAGAAATTAACAACAGAATAATTTAGTCCTCGGAGAGGTACCAGGTAACTAAAAAACACTCATAGACAGATTTAAATATATATTATATTGATGTCTGTTTGAATTCATAAAATTCTATACAAGGTCACTGAATTTCGGATGACTTATCTTACCATGCATTTGTTCGTTGACTATAAAATCACCTAGTTTACCAATCGTTTGGTTGTACTCGCTCTCTGCTGTTCTAACGTTCAAAATTTGGTTTATTTTTTCTGCAACAAAAGGTTATAAACTGAATTACATTTGTTCCTCCACCTCTTTTTCCCTTTTCTAGTTTAGTATTGAACGTTACATACTGTTAAGCCGTCGCTATATATTGGCCATACTTTATGGTAAGCGTGGCCAATATGTGGATGGTAAAGTTGGCGCTTGCGTTGATCACTTGCCGATGTGTTGTCGATTTTGTGTCCCACATCAAAGGAACTGATACAAGCTGGTACATATGCCCATGTCCCCATCCACACATTGGCTACACGGTATGCTATATTTTCAACGCGTTGAAACGCAGTTTTTACTTTGCAACGCAGTTTTTACTTTGTTTTATCAGTGATGTTGACTTTGGCTCAGTTTCTTGTGAGCAAGAAACTTGAGGTAAGTGTATAGCTAATATGTGGATGCCCACTTGTAATGTGTGAAAGAACATGGCCTGGCCAGGTGGGCCAATCTGTAGGGCTGGCTTTATTGTCTTAACAAACTTCTAGAGTAAGGTATGGCATTGCACTTCCTTCTTAGAGGCCTTCTGCTTTGAACACTTGACAGTCGATAGGTTTTTCGAGAAATTAAAAGGTTCAACAGAAACTAAAGGTTGATAATTAGTAAGAAGTGATAACCGGAGTTAATGTTGGATGTATAACCGTAATTTGGAGCCGTTAGGGTTGGAGAACATCAAATGGGTGTACAGCTAAATAGCATTACAGCCTCTATTCTTAAATTCGTTAAAACATTTTTTAGGCTAATGATTGGGTTAGTGTAAAGAACGGGATAGAACAATAAACTTTTACCGAGAGAATTGAGGTTATTGTATGTACCAAACCCCCCAGACGATATGCAAACTCAACAACAAATGATAGAGATGTTAAATATTTATTGCCGAACCATTTGTGATCGTCTGCATACCATGGGAGAAATCCAGAAGGCAGGAAAATGGGTACCACATCAGCTGAACGACAGACAAATGGAAAAGCGAAAAATAGTGTTGCACGTTTTGCTTTCTCGGTATGAAAGAAAGATATTTTCGGATCGTGACTGAAGACGAAAAAGAGATATATTTAGAGAATCCAAAACACAGATCATGGGTTGACCCAGGATAACTATCAACATCGATGCTGTGCATTTGGTGGGATCAGAAGAGTGTCGTGTACCAGGTGTCCCATTAAGGATGGATCGCGGCCGTATCTTGAAAACTATTTATCCCACAGCTTTGCGGAAAAAAATATTATACTAAAACTGACTGTGAGAAATTCACCAAAAATATTTTAAGCTTCTAAAACGACCGCAAGAGGGCGTGACGAGCTAAACATTTTTAAAAATCTTTTTTTTTGTGTATTTTCAAGTGTTAGCCGAGTAAGAAAAATTCTCAGTTATAATTAGCAAACTGTCTCCTACAAGTTTGTTTTATGACATTTTGTCGTAATTTCACGAATAGAGGGGGGGGGTTACCTATTTAGATAAAAAGTCGTCTAATGTCCGTTTGCCTAAACCGATTTTCCTCAATTTGGATTCATTTAAAAGGCAATTGCTGGGACAATCAGATAATCTGGGAGATAAATTATTTAGTTTATAAATGAAACCGCGAGGTGACGTTACATTCAACAATAGTTTTTGTGAAGTTTTGTTCAGTTTTTTCAAATGGAATGGTACAGCTTTTATTACATGGCTAGAAAGATAATTTAAAGAGGAATCATCCAGTGAAAACCCGAAATCGATATCTCTGACATGTCAAGAGATATTTCGATTTTTCTCAAAAAATCAGTTAGTTTTAATTTTTACCGTAATATTAAGTTAAAAATTGGTCTTAATATAGTACAGCTTTTATTACATGGCTAGAAAGGTAATTTAAAGAGGAATCATCCAGTGAAAACCCGAAATCGATATATCTGACATGTCAAGAGATATTTCGATTTTTCTGAAAAAAATCAGTTATTTTTGGTATTTTTGATATTTTTTGAGTTTTAGACAGTGGCGAAAAACCCAAATAAAGGAGAAAAAATATATGAACACGCCACAATCATTCAGACATTAAATTAGTTATTATTTCACTACTACCTGCATTAAGTTAAAAAAATATTAACCTAATGTTTGCCTTCCTTCACACTTTACGAAAAATCGAAATATCTCTTGACATGTCAGAGATATCGATTTCGGGTTTTCACTGGATGATTCCTCTTTAAATTGTCTTTCTAACCATGTAATAAAAGCTGTACCATTCCATTTGAAAAAACTGAACAAAACTTCAAAAAAGCTATTGAAGAATGTAACGCCACCTCGCGGTTTGATTTATAAACTAAATAGTTTATCTCCCAGATTGTCTGATTGTCCCAGCAATTGCTTTTTAAATTAATCCAAATTGAGGAAAATCGGTTTAGGCAAACGGATATTAGACGACTTTTTATCTAAATAGGTAAAACTCCCCCACACTTCTTTATTCGCGAAGTTACGACAAAATGTCATAAAACAAAGTTGTAGGAGACAGTTTGCTAATTATAACTGAGAATTTTTCTTACTCGGTTAACACTTGAAAATACACAAAAAAATGATTTTTAAAAATGTTTAGCTCGTCACGCCGTATTGCGGTCGTTTTAGAAGCTTAAAAATATTTTTGGTGAATTTGTCACGGTCATTTTTAGTATAATATTTCTTTCCCCAAAGCTGTGGGATAAATAGTTTTCAAGATACGGCCGCGATCCATCCTTAATGGGACACCTGGTAGCATGAGCTTCTGAAACAAAGTGAAACAGTTAATACCGTTCGCTACCGTCAACAAATAATCAATTTGAACCATACATTGATCGAAAAGCGACCAGAACGGGCTACAAGACAGGGAAAAGTGATTTTGTTGTCCCATCACACACAGCGAATCCGGTCAGAGACACCATTTATGCACTTGGCCGGGTAGTCTTGCCCCACCCGCCGTACTCACCAGACTTGACCCCTTCCGACTATTACTTGTTTTCATGAATCACACACTTTCAACATCATCTCACACATTTCCAACAATTACGGAAATGTCGAAAAATGGCTTGTTGACTGAACCACCTCAAAAGATGTACGATCTTTCTGGGAGGACATCCACAAATTGTCAGAGAGATGGAAAAAATGTGCAACTAGCGATGGCGCATACTTTGAATAAACTACTTTTTACCTTTCTCCTAAATTAACACCTCCAGTTGTTGAAGAAAAGTATATGTGAGAAATATATATAAAAGAAATTACGGCTCTTAAATTTTTTAAACCAATTTTTTTTCAAGGCACTAGGACAAACAGCATTAAATGCATTAATAACATTATTATGGTTTCGCAAATTCATAAAACATCTAATGTCTAATATACAACTAATCCTCACTTTGCTCTTCCATTCTTCACCATTTTTTTTTCAATATTTAATAATAAGCCCAGTAAATATCAATATATTTAACTAGAATATAAGTTATATTATATTTAGTTAAATTATTGTCAGTAGATGGCAATAAGTACATCTAAGACAAGTTTAGCTGTAAAAAATTCCTTACTAAATAATGCTTAATGCGTTGACAACTATAACATAAACTAACAAAACATCTTCTATAACGTGTAATAAAAAATTGAGTTACCATTCTGGCCTAAGTTGTTAGGATGTTTAATAATATATGGAGGATCCATTGCATGTTCGCTCAAGTGTAGTGGAGGTCTGAAGTCATATTTTTGTGTTGTTAACGGTATCTCCCATCCTTCTGGTAGATTATATTGCCTTTTGTTTGTTTCTAACAGCTTCCTTCTTATCTCCGCTTCTATTGTAAATGATAGTGTAAATTTTATCATGAAGTTAACTAACTATAACTATACTGTGGTCATGTTCGGGTTCGATATTAGTAATTTAAGACTAATTAAAAGTGTTAATAATAATAATAGGGCTTTGGATGCATATGAAAGCATTCAAACAGAAAAATGTAAGAAAATCATGAACCGAGATAAAGGACCGATTCCTTTCAGTCAACTTTTTCAATTATTAATGTAAGGCTTAGTACACTTCACGCTTCGTTAGGTATGGCTTTCGTATAAACAGAACATAGTTTACTTTTAGAACTAGATTAAATCATCTCCTGATGATGCTAACATGGTTAGCGAAACGTGTGTCGAGCAGTTCAAAAAAAGCGTTTTGGTGTTTAGTGGTAAATCTCTTAAAGTTTAGTATTTTACACCAAAGGTTCCAACAGAAGAATTGAGGCTTATGATGATTAAATAAAGGTGAAAGTAAACATAACTGGAGAATTGCCGATAACAACATTGAATTTGTGAATTAATTAATAATACTTAAGTCATGCTTGCCGTATTTGAAAGAGTACTCAAAAGATTTTTTGATACTGTAAATTACATTACAGGTTCAGGTATAACTTCGAAAGGAATTTTAGTAATTATATAAAGATCTGGATATTGTAGACTATAAGTGGGATGAGTGGGGCATATGGCGATAATTCCAGAAAGCCAAATGCTAAGAAGATCACGGAATCGTGGATAACAGAAAGGGAGATAGACCAGACACAGTGGCAGGACAATGTAAAAAGAGATGCAGAAGAACTGCACACACTACAATTGCTGAGAAGGTTGAAGGAGGCATCACGTCATGATGCCTTTGATACCTCCGTATTTCTTTTATTCGTTAAGATTCAAACCTGTATAAAAGAATCATTTTAAGGTATACAAATAGATCAATTTATCTTTTGGAACCTTCGGTGTGCAATACTAAAGTCGAAGAGATTTACTATTAAACACCTAAATAATTTTTTAAAACTTTTCGACGCGCGTTTCGATAACCATCATCAGGAGAGGTTAAATCTGATCAAAACAGATTAAAGAGGAATTATACAAAGTGGAGGAAGAAGAAGAGAAGGTACTTTAGAAATAGTACTGATACAAAAAAGTATTTTTTTACCTATATCACAATAATCTACTTGATAAACTGATTTGCCATTTAATAATTGATCTCCTTTAATGATAATATGATCTATGGGAGTACTGAAATATATTTTTCCAATTTTTGGTTTTTCATTCTTAATCTAAAAGAATAAATGGAAGTTTTAACTGCACTCGCCAATAATGGAAGAAGTACTTCTTCAAAGTAGTCATCACAGTATTCTTTTGGCGGTTGGACTGCTTCTTTATCCAGTTCCAAGTAATTTTTAAAACCCTCGCAAATAGGATCATCAAACTCCTGTTTTGTGAAATATTTTACATCACGGTTTTCGATCTTCTTCTTTACATAATCTTTATTGTAGATTGTCAAATAAGGACCAAATTTTAACCTGTCATTGAAACTCATTTTGATTTTTTCCAGTCAAAATGTAAGTGACATAAAAATATAAATATTTCAAAATATGAAAAAAGTGAAGGAAGACGAGTTTACCAGGTAAAGAGACGTGCTGTTTTTTTTCTGTCAACTGTCACACATAGTTTAGCAAAACACCTGAAGATGTCGGGACACTTTTTTCGGCGGTGAGATATTGCGAAACAGTTGTTAGTATTTTGAAGTGGTTCTTTTTGTATATTATTGGGTTGATCCAAAGTTTGTACCATTTTTATGAGAAAAAATGTACTTACCAAAAACACTTAATCAATATAATATGTGACCTTCTGTTCGATGATTTTTCTCGGTCTCTTCGGTAGCTGCATAATCTCACTTTTATGGAAGTTCTAGTGTTTCAGGGTAAATAACTGATCCAGGTGATTTTTCAAGCCTTTCAATGAAGTTTTTACCACCAAAACTGTTTTGAAGATTTTTTTTTTTGATGGCGCAAGGTTGAATGGCGCAAACGTACCAGTCAAGTTGTAAAAGTTTGTCGGGTGGGCACAGACACATATCTTCTTGTATTGCCTTGTCGGAATGCAATACCCTTTCTGTTGGATAATTCAGGTAGCAGCTCATAATGAACGATTCCCTTCTGGACCTACCAAATGCATAGCAAAACCTTCTTCGGATGAAAGCTGGTTTTGTACTCGCTTATTTTACACAATGCACTGTTCATCGCCTGTAACCATCCGCTTAAAAAATGGCGCGATTTTGTTATGCTTCAACAAAAAATTAGAGGCAGAAATCCGGCCTAGAAAATATTTCTCTGTTGCACGTTGGCAATCATGCGCCTTCCACATATCGATTTTACCACCCATTCACTTTTTTTCAAAGCATCCAATGATGAAAGAAAAAATCACTATTGTCGAAGACATAGAAACGGAAACTGCTGCTAGAAACGGAAACTGCTGCTCAGCCTCCGAGTCCGAAAGAAGGCGAGAACCTGCCCCAAAACTCAAGAACGTGAAAAGGCATTCAGCACTGGTCAAAGATGATTCTGCTCCTCTTAAAAAAAAATGGCGTCGGCAAATCCATTGATGTGAAACTCCAAATTTAAGAAGTCCGAGCCGCCAAATAAACTGCACCAAGTCGTCCAAGAGCCTGACATATCATCAGGTACTTCTGTGGTGACGAAAACCTCCAAGGTGTCGGTTGTCCTTCGCGACAAATCGGTCTATTTGCAGGTGATGCATTTTTGCAACAAAGAAGGCATCTAGCTCGACAATACTTGAGGGAGTACCAAACTTGACACCAAACTTGAGGGAGTACTGCTCCGACACCAAACATCATACGACTATCGGGCGCTGACTAAACTACTCGAGGAACGGATGTATTTACACCCTTAAGGAATGCAATCTTCGCGTTCTCACCAGGGGCCTTCTGGAGTCGATCCCGACTGTCGCAATGTTCAATTAGCTCGTTTGGATGGTCTTTTATCCGGTCCTTTTTTCCCTTCTTCCTTTGCAAATCCATTAATGGATGTTTGCGACCACATTTTCGATTCTCTCTCTATCTCTAGCGGTATGAATTACCGATTGTATATCGTTTATCTTTTTATGTCCTAATCCTCTTCTACCTTCTATTTTGCCTTCGATGATTAGTTGTAGGAATTGATATTTCTGCCCTCGTATGATGTGACCGAGGTAGGCAGCCTTCCTTTTCTTTATGATGTCGATGAGCTCGTGGTTTTTATTGATGCATTTAAAAACCTCTTTGTTTGTCACCCTAGCAGTCCATGTTATCTTAAGAATTCTGCGGTACATTCACATCTCAAAAGCCTCCAGTTTGTTCATAGCATTAGCTTTAAGGTCCAACCCTCTCCGCCGTAGAGAAGCACCGACCAAATGTAGTACCCTATCACTCTTAATCGTATATCAAGGTCGAAGTGGCTACAGATGAACAGTTTTTTGAATTCCAGGAAAGTACTTCGGGCTTGTTCGATACGGCATTTAACTTCATTGTTTGAGGACCATTGTTCATACAGCCATGTTCCCAAAATTTAAATTTTGTTACCCGTTCTATTGGTTTCCCGTTGTAGGTTGGACTGGAATCTCTGAATATGTTTGTTTCCCTTGTGATTACGATGAATTTAGTCTTTTCTGTATTTATGGTTAATACCATTTTTCGATTGTTTTTTCCTATTATATTGTTCAGTGTAGATCTGGATCAAAACTGGATCATCAGCATAACGTATGCTGTTTATCCAGACTCCATTGACCTTAATTCCAATCTTTTTGTTTTCAAGTACCTCCTCTACGAAAGCCTTTTCACAAACACAGACATACATTCTTCCGCTCGTCGTACTGATTACTTAGTATGGTTTTAATAGTTGGGTCGTGTAGTCTGTCTACTGCCATTTGTCATTTTTATGTCTTTATATTTAGATATTTTCATTGGGTCTATTAGTAGAATATGGGCAGTCTCTATGTCTGCTCCTGCACGGTATAATAAATACTAAGGTACGACATTGCGCAGGGTGGGCGGAGCTTTGTTGACGGGAATATGTCATTCATTGAGTAAAATTCGAACATCATTGTTTTGACATATAACAAATTTACTAAGAAGTATTATGTACGGCGTTTGTGTGGTGTTAATCTAAAATATTCAATAATAACAAAATAACTCCAACAATCAGTTGAAAAAGAACCCTTGTGATGTGAAATTTTTTCATTTTCCCAAGAATGAAGTTGCGTGTAAGAAGTGGATCCATGCCACAAAAAGACCGGATAAGTTTAACCTGAAAAGGGCTTGTATTTGTTCGAAACATTTCTTAAATAGCGATTTTAAGGAAAATCTTCAACATAAATTGTTAAATTACACACCAAAAAGTTACTGAGGATTGAAGGATGATGTTGTACAGACTCAAAATCTGGCAGTTAGTTCTAAAAAACCAGTATCGAATGAATAATCTGCAAGAATTGAAAAAGGGAGAGAAAACAAGTCGTCGCCGAATTATTGACCAGGTAATTATCACAAGAGAAAAATAATTGAAATAGAAATTAAACAGAAAAACATTGAATCATGTTTATAAATTTGTTGCTTTAAAAAGTAGGGTGTTTTATTTATTAATGCTTGATTAGATGTTGGGATGGTGGTAGAAATAGTCATGCTGGTGATGGTAGTAATCTTTCTAATATTCCATGTTTATACCCCAGATTTCCCAATAAGTGGTTCAATAATCAAGAAATTCGACTCCAAAAATGATCCACTTATGTTGAACAGTGCTCATGAAGGAGATATTGACGAAGATCTTCATGAACTTGAATATGATGAGCTCGAACATTTAGCTGGATATATATGTTTCAAGTTAAACGATTCCAGTTCAGAAAGACCCAGCACGTCCAAATATACCTGGACTGATCATATAAGTGAAGGAGGTTTACACAAACCTTCTGAAGACTTTCTTTCACAAATGAAACAGCTTGAACAATTTTTTAAGTTTGTTAATGGAGAATCCTTGACCAAAAATTATTTGAATAATTTGATACTTAGAAGTAGCCACATTGAATGATCAGAAAAAGCAAAAAAAACTATTTTTTCTATCGCGAATGTACGTGTAAGTAGAAGTGTAAAAGAAAGATGATTAAAACTATTACATAATAACTATTACACTTATAGCTAATTCACAATGGACATAAGCTTAAGAAATATGTACAATTGGAAATTTAGGAAACTAAATGTTGTCATTTTTAATACCAACAAAATATGGCTAGATATGTTGAATAATTAATATTTTATTTGTGACAAAAAATATCGAATTTAGCTTTTTTTTTACATACATTTTTAAGCTGAGTAACAAAATGATTTTTTTATATACATTTCAAATACTCTTAATAAATAATATTAATCTATAAAACAAAATGTTTTTGTCGATAAATAAAAACTATTCGAACTATCGAAGTTGTTTTCTTCTGTAAACAGTGTCTTAAAATCAAATTAAATTATGTACGTGTCTGTTATATACAATTTTTTAGTCTGTTGCCCACACTGGTAAAGTAAAGTAAAGTAAAGTGTTTGGGTTAGAGGCGCATCAGCAACTAGGCTATTTAGCGACTGGACCTACAGCTTAACGTGGGTTCCGAACCACGGTCATCAGCTTCCGACAAACCCAGGCCAGCACCCCCCTCGGGCTATAAACCCTTGGTTATGTGCCTACCCATAAGTCTATCAGGAAACCTACCGACTGGCGAGTGACCAACGTAGAACACTTCTCAGAAGGCATCCGGCCTTACCCAGCCTTTAACTGGCGTGACTGAGGGGTAATTCGTAGTCGGATTTTACACTCTTGCCTAGAAACAATCACAAACATTTAGGAAAGATAAACGGACAGAAGAAAGAAAAATAACTATCCGAGCGCTGGAATCGAACCAGCTATCGCTCCAGCGCGGATTCGGCAAAGCAGACGCTCTTACCGCCGCACCAACGCGACCGGCACTGGTAAAGTATTTGTCCTCAATATAAAACCTTAATTCCAATTACAATGCATTTAAATTGTTTTTTCAAAGTCTAGCAACGAAGATATTTGAATTGTACTCAACGAGTGAAGTCATGTGCAAACAGGACGTATTTTGGTATATGGGAATACCAAGCCCTGCTGCTCCTGGATAGGTGCATACTGTTTTTATTGAAGAAGCAAATCTAGAGTTTATGAGAATGTATTCTATTTGATTGTGGGTTATATTTCCTTGATGGGCTCTTGGTTGCTTTAATGGTTTAATACTGGAGAAAAAATAAAAGATTGTATAATAATGATATTAGTCAAGGCGACATGTATAAATGAATATAAAAAATTTACAGTTTTATTTATTTACATTTTAATATAAATTCAACAATTAATTAAAAACCTACATATATTTTAAATTAATTAGATTTGAGAGTGCGAATTGACGAAAAAAGATAAAACAGTGATAATAAAATATAATTATAAAATAGTTATTATTTACAAAGTAACTACATGATAATCTGTAATACCTTAATTTATTTATACTATGGACCATATTAATTAAATACAGTTGCTGATTTATTCTTATGAGCTGACTCTACGTGTGTTTTAAGTGCTTCCTCGCTGGTAGGTTGAAACGAACACAAAAAGCATTTCATCATTTGAACTTCTACATTGTGGGTTTGCAGATGCGTGAACAGATTTTCTTTTTGGATCGTTTCAAAGTTACAATTTTGACATTTGTATGTTTTAATCTCACTGGTTTTCTTATGTGTTAATATGTGTCGGTTCAAATTGCCTCGTCTTCTAGTTTGGTACGGGCAGTACTGGCATTTGAACATCTTCAATAACTGACCGTTGAAATTAAAAGTAGTTGTGTTGCACTTTTGTATATTTTGTTTTTGTAGTTTCTCCAACTTTTTATGGGTTGCAATGTGTCTTTTAAAGAGGTACTTTTTGGCGAACGATGATCCACATATATAACAGGTGTTATGTTTCTGGACGTGTTTCTTATACTGAATACGATCTGAAGTCTCGAATAAACAGTCTGGTACTTTACACTTAAACAGTTCTGGGTCGTTTTTATTTTTGAAATGTATGGTGGTGATGTGGACTTTCAAACCAGACTTAGTTTTACTCCTAAAGCTGCACTGATTACATTTATGGCCTTTCTTCTTTCGGGACCTGTAAAAACGCGGAATATATCAATACATTCTGTTAAATAAAGACCAAGAATTGTTTAATAAAACACAAAACATTACACGTACGGTAGACAAATAAACCCTTTGCCCAGCCTGATTTTTAGGAATTTATCACAAGCCATAGTGAAATTAACCATTCTTTTTGTCACTACAATAAGAAGGTACAAGACATACACAAAGTTGTATCAATCAATATCAATCATACAAATAATATGCCAATGATATTTTACAAATGTTATGATTGCAAAGAAGGTATTTGCACACTTGGCATCGAGACTGCCTGTAATGCAAACACAGGTACTGTGACGATTAGCGTGGCCTATTGTACTTACTAATCCTGTCAATTATTTCTTAAATTAGTTTACCAAGTGATTAGGTTGTCCTCGAGTGCTCACTGTAAAGGAGCGACGGAAAATAATTAAAGACGTCTTAAAAAACATATATAGAGCTCCCAATAACTTGCTAATAACGTGAAGATGGCATGAACATATGATGGACATGAAGATATACTGGAGGAAGATCACATCTCAGAAAATAAGAAATTTTGTCATTTATAAAGGTGTTCGAGGTAAGTTAGAGATCGCTTAAAAATATAAAGACAAAGATTTTTGGAACCAAATTATTTTTCCGACAAGAGCAAATTTTAAGTTTTTAAGCTAGCCAACATTTTAACATTACGGTGGAGAAAGAATACTAGGCATAATAGATAGAACAAACTAATACATTTATATACGGTGGTGGAAATGTCATGGTTTGGAGGTGCATGTCCTACGATGGAGTAGAAAATCTTTACGTTATAAACGTAACATAATAGCCTGGCCCTATGTGGAAGGGTTGAAGGTAATGTGTGAGACAGTGTTGTAAGAGACGACAGTGTAGCGCAGTATGGGACTTTCTATATAATATACAGCTAACATAACCACGGAATGGTGATGCATCTAAAAGGCTCTTCACACCAATAGAAAATTTATGGCCCATTCTAGGCAGAAAAATCTGTGAAGTCACAATTAAAAGCAAGGAGCATCTAAAATAAGTAATTTGGAAGTATAGCTCATTCAGGGAAATAATGATTGCACATTATCAATCTAGAGAAATCTATTGCCAATTTAAATCCATAAGAAAGAAAAAATCATTTAAAGTTCGAAGCCCTCTCTTTCTTTTCTATCCTTGACTTTTATATCAAGATTACCACTTTCAAAGCGTTTAAATCGTCGTTCATAAAATGTCTGGGTCAGAGCATGTTCACCATACGCTTCAACCAACAATCGATGACTTTCAGCAGCCGTTTTCTTCAAATGAAAGATGGTTATTAAACTTCCCCGCAAAACGACTTTTTCTGGTACATAATTTAACATTTTCAAAGCTATGAAAAATTATGTTTTTCCATAATGTCAATTAATAACGAACTGGCTTTGATGGCGTATGTTTACTCTCCAAAATGCCATACACGTCTTTAGTCTATACCAACAAATATAATAGTAACGCCATATCTTAGCAAAATCGACATTATTAACCCTAATACCCATTAGAATTCAACTTTCGTCAGAAATATAAGAAATCCCTATAAACGGTGATCAAAAATATTTATAGTTTCATGTATTTAATTTTTTTTTGTTGAAAGACATTTTTTAAGAAAAAAATGTCCACAATTCTGTTTAACACCAAATAAATAAAAATAGTTCTTACATTTACAGGGGTGATCAAAATGTTTCTAGCCAAACAATGACAAACCAAGGTTCAATTTTCAAAACTGTGTAATTTATCAATATAGTCTCCCATAGCTTCAACAATTTTTGTCTACACCACTTCTCTGAGCTGGGTTTCCGGAAAGTCTTCAAAATACCCCTTTAAGGATGTTATAGCATCTTCATTCGACTTAAAGTTCGTACAACCGTGGAGTTTGTTTCGATTTGGGACAAGCAGAAATCAGAAGTGGCTACATCTGTTGAATATGGTGGATTTTCTAATAATTCATCCTTCATGTCATTCAGTTTGGCTACTGATAAAACAGCCAGGCAGTACCAAACAAAGCCGGCTTTTTTTCGTCCAGCTTGTTTAAAAAAAATACTCCCATTCATTATTCGTTTTTCCTTTCTTAAGAAAACTAAACATCAACATTCGTTTTTCATACCAAAAAACCTCGTTTTTATTGGTAAGCGTCATTTTGTTTCGTGGGAACTAAAAACGACGCGCATTTTGCGCAGCCTTTTAATGATAATGCACCAGTAAAAATTTCAAAAGTTGGTTGATATGAGATGCCTTAAGACTCAGGTATCTCACGCTCTTTCAATCTTCAATCTTTCACTTCAATTAATAACTTCGTCCCTAGAAAACAGTCATGATAAGATGGTATCTTTCTCAAGCAGCTTCAAGAAACCCCCGCATAAAGAATTAATTTTCAGACTACAATATTTTGTAAATAATGACCCGCCTAAGCAACCTTGTGGATGGGAAAATTTTGCAATAATTTTCTCACATCATAGAAGCAATTATAACCTGGAAAAGTTGATTGTCGAAGATAGTGTCATGGCGCAAATTGACATTCAGATGCACAAGGCCTTGGAGTCACGATGTTCAGTCGTGAATTCAACAACTGATAGATAAGGATCAGTTGTTAGCTGAAATTAAAAGTGATCCCAAACAAACCATTCCACAAAGTTTAAACCTTCATGGTCCACAATACAATGGTGTTTTAAACAACTGAACAAAATATAAAGAGAAGAAATGTAGATGCACATAAATGTAGATGCCATTCAGGTGAAAACAACATTCAACATGTCTGTTGTCACCTGCAGTGTACTTTGGTCCAGGTTAAGCAGACATCCTTTTCTTCAACAAATTGATACTGGAACTGAAAAGTGGATTCTATACAGCAATCCACAAGAAAAAACAAAGGTTAACTCCAGGACAACTACCTTTCTCCACTCCAAGACCAGGTCTTCATCCTTTAATATTATTGCCAGTATGGTCGGGTTTTTTAGGAATCATTCACAGTGATATTCTGAATCTTAATTAAACCATAAGTGCTGTGGTATTATTCTACAGAAGTCAGAAATGCCAACTTGATTAATATTCTGACAAAAGTAATCGAAAAAAAACCGTGATGCTAAATAACTGTTACTACTGTATCAAAAACTATAATTTCTTGTAGTTACTTACGAATAATCCGGATCTGAATCTGAATCATCAAAAACATCAGTACTTTCATCACTTATCGGCATATCCACTTCAGTTGCGTCTGGTGGCATTTCAATTGTAGAATTGATGTCATCCAAACTGATATCTTCAGAATATTTAACATGCAGTACTTCGCTCATGGGTGTCACGCAATTTATATCATCTTCATCAACTTGATCGTGATCATCCATATTTGAAACGTCCGATGTTATGATTTCTACGCCATGTTTGTTTTTTGAAACTTGTAGGGTAACAACTTCAGTAGGCTGAGCTTCGGTTAAGTCTATTGATTCTGATGAAAGGCTTGTTAGGGTCGGAGTTTTCGAAACAGAACTGTTACCTAGTTCCATTTGTTCATTCTTTACTAAGACTTCTGTTCGTGGGGAACTAACTTTATTGTCATCACTTTTATCGCTTTCTCCATTTACGTAAATCAAAGCGGGATCCTCCATGGATACTGAGAATATATACACACTGTACAAGTCAATTTTATTAAAAATGTTTTTGATTTCACAATAATAGTTGATTTTTTCTTCAGTTGCCAAACATTGCATGAGAAAATGGAAATATTCTTCTAAGAGTTCGAGACATCCAGGACATAATGCTGGATTTCTTGTTGTGTTTAATTTCTGCAAAGTCAAAAATACGCAAAGAATATACAATTAATGATGTATCCTATTACAAAGAAATATACTGTGTAGATTTAGCCAATATGCGAACATGAATAATAGTAAATAAAACAAAAGATGTGATATTCTAATAATCTTTACTTGTTAATAATATTACATGTACCAGTAAGTAATGTCGCTTTTTAATACAAAACTGTATTATATTTAAAAGCCAATAAACTGCGTCGTGCAGTTCAAAAAAAGTGATTTGATGTTTAGTGGTAAATCTCTTCAAGTTTAGTGCTTCACAACAAAGGTTCCAATAGAAGGCTCCATCGTTATAGACAATATTTGCCTACCTCTCTGACAAACACCCTATTGGTAAAATGTGGGGGGAATACGGTGGGCGAGGAAATACTTTCCAGCCTAATTCTTTGATTTTTTCTTGGGGCCTTGGTAATATGCCAGTCATGGTGTTAAAACAATGTTATTTCTTATCTAGATTGCTATATAGACTCCACTTTTTATGCCCAAAAATAATTTGTCGAAGAAAAGGATCTCTGCCTAACTGCACTGCAGACGGTTATACAATGAATTTTGTTTTCAACTGACACTTGATATGATTCCTTCTCGATGCACTTTTTCCAGTTGTTCGCGTGCCATCACCAACTAATCTTATAATTTCTACTTTTTCTTGTAAAGAATAAATCATTATTGCCGTTTGAAATTACTATAACACAAATCAATCAGTCAAAGTGACATTTGATAATTAGTTTACAATTTTTCATTTCCATGGCATACATAGTTTTAATACCAGAAAGTACAGGTAATTATTAGAAAAATTATAATATATCACAAATATCTGGAACACCCAGTAATTTAGAATGATAAAAATCGGTACAGTTTGGTTTAAGATGGTGCTGGTCAAGAACGCGTTGTTAGTTTTTCTCTTGAAAAGATCTCCACTTCTCGAAAATGGGAGCCATAAAAGTTGACGCGGTTAGCCATGCTATTAGGAAAAAAAAAACGTGATACATTTTCTTAATGCCGTTTTCCGAGATTTCCAACAAAAGCAAGTTTATGAAAATCAGTCCAGAAATAAAAATGGTGTGGTAAGTCCTTATCCTGGACATATTGTATATTCCTGATTTGATACCGTCTAAAAGTATCGTAAAATTATCGTTCTAAAATTTTCTTAAACTAACGCTGACATGTTCTGCTATTCAACTGACCAGAATAAACAGCATTCATGACATTGTTATGGTATTTAATATGGAAATTATCCACAGTTTGCTCTTCTATTCTTAAAGAATTCAACTACTTTTTTTCAGAATTTAAAAAGCATACTAAATTTCAATACATTTAACTAGAATATAGATTTTGTTATATTAATTTAAATTATTGTTAATAGATGGCAATATTTAAATTTTTAAAAATACTTTTATTAGTACACTATTAATATTATAGTCAGGGCCAAAAGTTTGGAGTACCCTATTTAAATATAACTTTTCTCTTGCAGTTTTGGGTAAGATGAAATAAAACTACAACATATTACTTTGGTTTATTGCCTCTTGGTGACAACTCTTTGTAGCAGAGTGTTTGTTTTTTATTTGTGACATTATTCATCTTTTAATTTTTGGTAAAAGATGCACTTTAATTTTTCTTTAGTTTCAATTGATTGCTCTTAACTTTTATTTAGCCACATAAATGTTATACAGGATTAAAATATGGATACTATGCAAGCTGTTCTAAAATATTTACCCATTTCTTCAAAGGAGTTCATTGTCAGACTAGTTCAGATCAGACTTGTAGTATAGTGCGCTGTTCTGTTGTATTTTTTTTATCTTGTGACTGCATCGTCAAAATTTTAATGATTTTACAATTCTTTGTTTCATTTACTATTAAAAAAGGAAGCTTTGAAAGTGGATTCCATACGATTTAGGCAACGTTAATTGTCATGTGATAATGCTATTTATCACAAAAAACATAACATTTTAGTATAGCGACTTTAACGAAAAGCCTAAATCATCAGGACTATACAACTGCAGACATGTTCGCAGTGACCTACACTTAGTTAAAAATCTCACTAATAATGCACGAGGGCCGCTCGAAAAGTTATCGGCCTGACAAAGAAAACAAAACTTTTTAATAACTCTTTTTATTTTTCAATAAAATCACCTTGTAATTCAATACATTTAGAACAACGACGTTCTATTCCGAACCATTTCTTCAAGTTTAGTGAGGATTTAGGATAGAGATGCATCAGCAATTAAGGCTATTCAGGGTTCTTCCTGTGGTGTTACAGCCCATTAGTGAGCCTTGACCTCTTCTAACCTTTGCCTCCAACCGGATCGATCTCTAGCAGCCCCTTGCCAACTTTTGATGTACAGTAATTCTTCAGCATATCTCCTTACATTGTCCTGCAATTGTGTCTTTGGTATACGTCTTTTTCTATTACCCTTTATTCGCCCCTCCATCTAAGCAATCAGCTGGAATGGAATAATCGCTGGGAGGAAAATCCGACGAATATAGCGCATGTGGAGATCATAGAATAGAGAAGCTTAGGTCATGGAGTTTTGCTGCCACGTAGAGAGACATGTGTGCAGGCGTATGTATTATTGTGCTGAAAGAGCATTTACTTTTCAGTCAGGTATGTACGTTCAGACTGAACAGTACTCTTCAATTGGTTCAGTAGTGAAGTGTAATACCCCCAGGATCATTTTGTCTTTTGCCTAGGATGCCTATGACCACCACATTACGAAGAACCCAGACACTCATAACCATTAGCTGTTTTCACTTTCTTTGACGCATTTCCATCTATCGCCACCCAGTATTTGAACTGCTGCTTCATCTGTGACGTGTAATAGTCAATCCTTGTTTTGTATATTACAATAAAACATTGAAGAAACTGGACAAAATCGCGTTAAAATACTGTGGAAAAGTGTTTATTTGAATGGGTCTTTTGTCTACTGTTAACAAACGCAGAGCCATCGAGCGGAAAACTGTTTCATAACCAAAACATTATATAAAATGTAGTGTGCACGATATATCGAGATGTTTACAATATCAGCAAGTTCAGTGTATACAAAGCCATCATAATTTCCACTTTTCTCAATGGAGCTGAATCTTAGGTCCTCTATTGGAAGCAAACAAATCAAAGCGAGAGATTTCATTAAAGCTGCCTCCAGAAACTTTTGAGAATAAAATGGTAAGACTAGCAGAGCAATATGGAGGTAGTTCCAAGAGGAGGAAAATGTCAACAGTTTCAGCATAGAATCCCATATCACAAAATCTCAGCTGAGATGGTTAGGTCATTGCCAACAGATGCATGATACTAGAATGGCGAAGCAAATCCTCTATGGCGAATTAAAGAACAAGAAACGAAATCTGGGAGGTTCAAAAAGAAGAAATAAAGACGTCATAGAATCGTCTCTAACGAATTCTATGCCAAGCGTGTCTGAAAGGGAAAACATTACAAACCACAGACCCAAATGGCGCGTAGAGACATACAGTGCTGTATGTACTGCTCCACGAGGAAAATAATCGCAAAAAAGTCACAGCCAAGATGGAGGGGCGAAAAGCCAAACAGGCTGGACCAATTCTGTATCCTCTTCACTATAGAACCCATAATACTTAAACAATGGGTCAGCAACATTAATAGGCATGGCTGAGGACATGATCATATCGAGTGGATAGCGATCATCATCAGGAAGTTCACGTACTTTCAGTCGGCGATTATTTAATATGATATTGTGGATTTTTATGACGATTTTGTCGATTATAGGGGTTTTTGGACGTCTCGACCATCCGTAAACTTAATGGATGTACGTCGAACGTCGAAGTTGTTAACGTCCTTTTAAAGTGAAATTTAACTCTTTGTACGTCTGTCGGGGGTTAAACCTTGAAACAGTTCGAACTTCAATTTTATCCACTTTTCAGAAAACGTTAAAACCTGCTTGTTTAACTAGATCGTCATAATAAAGCAACTAAACGCATGAGCCTATAACTTCGCAGTACGCCACCCCATGAAATATTGTAGTCAATTGGTCATACTTTCACCTGCTATATGTCAAGCCGAGAACTTTTCATACAATGTCTTGTGTATAAATCGATTATTTATGACACCTAAATACTTATGAACGATAGTGCTAACATCAAATAAAACCCAATTTTTTGTAATATACAGTTAAATTTAATAAACGGGCTACTTACTATTTCTGATAAACATTTCTCCATCATATGTTTCAAGGGGTCTTCTTTGTATTTGCCCAATTTTGTATATTCATTTTGATTACCTATTCCTAAACATATCCTACATATTGCATTGTCTTCTAAAATTTTAACCAAATTGTTGTCTTCTTTCAAAACCTAGCACAAAAAATAACTTACATAATTATTGATTGCAACTATGTAACTTATTATGTAACATTATTGACAGCTTATCTTAGAATTTTAAATGTAATCAGTTGTTCCATAAGTTCCTGCTGATTTTATAATTCGTTTGTTTTTTCTCCATTTTTATTTTGTTTGGTCAAGTGTGCATATACATTCCAAAGCCTTTTTATGAGTACAAAACCAGTGGCATCATTTTCTAAAAAAATAATAAGCAAAAAGCAAAAAAAATCATTTTCGACGCTTCCTATATTTCACCTTTTGTCGTGGTCAAAAAGCTCCAGAAGCACTTCGAGATATTTGCTCTATATATAAAAATGGCACTATAGCCGATTGGAATGCTCGAGATTGGTTTGCCAAGTTCAAAAATGGCAGCTTTGACCTAGGCGACACACCTCGCTTTGGTCCACTTTCCGACTTCGACAAGGACCATCTTAAAGCGCTTGTGAAAGAAGAATATGCCGAGAATTGACTGAGAAGATGGATTGCGGCCTTGCGACATTCTGCTGACATCTTTAATCTATGGGATTTACTCAAAGATGAGATGAGAAATGGTGTCTCTACGTCAATATGAAGCCAAGGAACAGGATACAGGCAACAGGAGACAGTCAAACCGAGAGTTAAGCAAGATCTTCATCCTAAAAAGACTATGATCTGCATTTGTTAGAACTGGGATACTACCTCTTCCAGCTGCTCCTAAATATCAACTAATTTTGTTCCACGACAATGTACGAGATTACAGAGTAAACCTGGTCAGAAAGGCCATGGATGATCTCAAATGGGAGATTTTCGGCATTAGGCGTACTCTCCAGATCTTGCGCCAACCGATTATCACCTCTTCGGCTCGCTGTCCAAGCAAATGAGGAACGTAACCATCGCCAACGACGAGGACCTCAAAAACTTGCTTAATAACTTCTTCGAATCCAGGCCCGGCGATTTCTGGCGAAACGGCATCAAAAAGTTGATCGAGAGGTGAGAGCAGGTCGTAAATAATGACGGAGAATTCATCATTGACCAATTTGTTCTTATAGTTGTTGCTGTTTTCAATAAAACTTTTTAACATAAAAAACCAGCGGGAACTTATGGAACAACACCAACATATCAAAAAATAAATACATATATTTCATTATATCAAGTATAGAGCGGTAAAAATTACTGCTCTGAATGTACAGGATATAGATATAGGGTAAGAAACACTATAATTTATTTAAACAATATTAAATAAAAACAAAAATGTATATTTTTTAAAGTTGTGATTAGATATCATTCAATATAGGCAAGTAGTAATACATTCAGTTGCATTATCAGCAAATAATAGATTTTTATTAATAAGACAATAAAGATATTATTTATATTATGAATCATATTCTTTTATTATATGTGAATCACTATTCTGAATCATATGGGACTTAAAACAATTTTAAGAATTTATATAACAAAAATTATTACCTCTTTTAGTTCTACTTGTTTGGAGTTTCTCAAGCTACAATATGTCTGTATTCGATCTTCTATATCCAAACATGATGCTTTAAAATTGTATGATCTTTTCAACAATACTAAACAATTATTACATATGGCTGGATATTCACATATTGATAGTTTCTAAAAATAACATCCAATCTCACACATTTATACTCACTTTACACACAATTGTAAGATATTCTAATATGTAAAATATATATTTTGGTTAAATATAATTAAAATACGAAGTATTAAACTGGATCTTCATGGGCATTCTTTATTGTGATTTATAGAGGCATAATTTTTAAGAAAGGATCTTATCACCTCATATGTGGCAATTTTGGTCACAATTTCAATGTTTCAATCACATTTAGGTAGTGACTTTTTTGGAGGAGTTTCTTTCTCTTTAGTTATATAACAACCAGGTCTTAATTTCTATTAATTTTTTCTTTGAGCTTGGGATTGTTCTTCTATTCCCAACTATTGAGCACTTTGTTTCAGGTTTTGTCTTAAGATGTCAAGATAAACATTTTGGTGTCAAAACCTCTTCAATACATGTAAGTTACTAGGGCCTTTCATGGACATGCACCACCATGTTATACAGTCGCTCAAAAATTCTTAGATTTTGGTGCTTTATTAGGTATTCTCCACCCTATGTACTTTGTTAAAACCAAAAATGTTGAATTTACTCTTATCTGCAAATATCATGTTATTCCAAAATGAAAAATCCTTATCTCTGTGCTTTTCAGCAAATGCAAGATGTTTGATTTTGTTTGCCTTGGTTTCTTAAGGTTTCTTTCATGTTACTCTACCATGTAAGTTGTTTCTATGTAATAAATTTCTAATTGTTTGAGGATTAACTTTTTTTTTTAATGTATTTCTACCTCTTTTGCTAATTTAGGACCCAACAATTTGGGATTATTAGCAACTTTGCATAGAACCCAACGCTCATTGCACATATTAAAAATGTTTCTTGAAGAATGTCTCACTTTATTTTTTAGCGGATGGGCATTGTTATAATGTGTTATAATGGTTTGCACTGTGGTGTAGGGCCTATTAATAATCTTTGAGATTTTCCAATTTTGTAATGATGAATCGCCAACTCTCTCTCTCCCTCTGCTACACTTATTTGACCTTTCTGATGCCCCATTTCATTAAAGATGAAAAAATGTAAAACTATTTTTTTTCAACTAGTTTGTTATAAGAATTTCTGAAAAAAAAACTTTCATCTATAGCTATCCTTCCCTAAATGTACAAAGGAAAATTTAAAAAGATTGTTATTTAGAATAAATAATCACTTCTTTGAAAAATTTTCAATAGTTGAATATTCAATGAATGAAGAATTTTCAGTTTCAGTTTGATATACTGTATTAAAAATACATTCATGTTTTAACAATTTTTCTACTGATGTATAATACACTTTTATATAACATTAAAATTATTTTGCTAGTTACTGATTCAAGAGAGAGAGAGAGAGAGAGAAACTGATTAATAAATTAACATAACAGATGATTTAAAGCCTATAAAATGAAGTAAGAATATATATTCGAACTTCTTTAACTTAATGGTGTTTTCATTTAGCATTCATTTATTACATAAAATTGTTAAGGTTTACATTTTTTTTAATTACAAAGTAATTAAATTAGAGTTTAGTTGAAAAAAAAAAGTTAAATTAAGTTGAAAATACTTACCAATTGTACAATTAATTCTAACATATCTTTTATGCTACCTGTCAGAAGATTATAATTCCCATTCGATTCTAGTAAACACAAGCGACATATCTTATGTGATTCTTTTTCTAGTTGCTCCTTTTTAATATTATTTGAATCTGAGGGTAAAATCGACACCAAATCACAAGCGGTTCCAATTTTCAAATAACTCATAGTAGACAATACAATGCGCGTAATTATAAAGCTGCATGAAATTTAAACATAACTGAATCGGAATACAACGCAATATTATACTAATTTCAGATTTGAATTTAAAATTTTCTTTATTTTGTTACACCAAAACAAAAATATTTTAACTTGTAAACATACTAAAATTTTATGTAGGGTTAGGTGTCTTCCTCTTCTTCTTTATAGTTACTCAAGCATTTATCATCAATTTATATAATAGAAAGGATATATTCATAATTATCTTGGTAATTTTTATCAAACATACCAATGTTGATAGTGAAGGGTGTTAACATACAAAACGCAAAATAAAAATCGTTTAACGAATTATATTTGGACATGATACTGACAACAGTTTGTAAAAGATAGTTTCTTTTATTTAAGTTATAATAGTAAAATAACCTCTGAAATTATTTATATAACTATCAATAAATATAAGTAACGTTGGGATGATTTAATCAATGTCACAAGTGTACTAAAATTAAATATACCATAATCTCTTTTTTTTTTTGAACAGTAGATATAGTTGATTTTGGTGAAATGTTTATATGAAAGTGAATAATTTAAATATGAACAATTTATGATAAAATATGAGTATGGCTCTGAAAATTTGGATTTAAACAAGATTCAATTCATCAACAGTAACGCAAAATACATTTTATAAAGACCTGAGTTGTATGGGGATATTTGTTATCATAAGACTAATGAATAATTAGAATGAGATCACCTGCTGTAATATTAAATTTAAATAATCAAACTAAATTAGAGTATCCAAATTTTCAGACCTAGATCTCAGATAAAAATAGCTAGACAGTACATAGGTGAACAGTTAAAATGTAGAAAAAAACGGTAGTTTACATAGGGGAGGGTTTACTTCAATTAATATGAAAAATATCCGGATAAACCTTTAAAAATATCCCTAGCAAATAGAGATCTGCTATGTTATATTATAAATCAATACTTTATTAAGTACTATAATCTTGGCAGATATCACACTATTAAATATTTTATGTGGTATTGACTGTAGTTCCTAAGATAAAGTCCTTTGGGGCAGCATATCCAACTAATCTGGAAAATATATTAATTTTATTAATATCAGGTGTATAGTTTCTGATTAATTTCTTTCTTCTAACGAAAAAAAAAAAGATAAATACAACCGAATTCTCGTGTTCATTATACTTATTATTCTATGATTTTAACCAAACTCGTTTTTTAAATATATTTCTTTCAAAATAATAGTACTGGTCTTAAAAACTTTTTGGTCTGGTGTGTATATAGGATAAATAAAACTTTGGACCCACATTGCACATTGAAAAAAAGGTACCACCAAATAAATAACCATCCGTATTTCAGAGAAGTGCTCAAAAGGAACTTTTCAATAAAATTTATTAGTGTCCTAATGGGCATATTGGAAGCACTAGAGAAACTAACAGCATTTCGGAGAAACGGTCGGTGGTTCGTCCTGAAGCTGGGAAAGGGGACAATGCGGCTCGTGGGAAAAATCCAAATAACACGCCAAAGGGTTTTTACAGTTTTCACGTGGACAGTTGCATACTATAGTCAATTATCCCTTATAGTAAATTTTGTAGATAGTCAAAAGTAAATGAAAACTCGTCAAACTTAAGAAAAACAAGTGAAAAATACACTGCTACAGGTCAACAGTATTTGCAAATTTTCATGTAAATAAATGTGTATACAGTGGTGGCCAATAAAATAATAAATAAGATTTCTAATTTATTTATCATAATATATATTAATATTAACTGTTCTCTAAACATTTTGCTTACAATATATCCAGCGCGTTATTGCTGCTTATCTTCTCTTAAGAATTATTTCCGCCTCTTAAGAATTTATTTCCGTCTAATGGTTCGTACTGGTGGAAAAAATGAGCTAATTTTAATTTTTTTTTCTTGAAATTTCACGTCAGACTACTCCGAAAAGACACCTGCATACCTGCTAGCAAGCCTAATGTTTTACCTTATGATTTGATTGATGATTTCTAACCTCTCTAATACACAACAGATGGCGTTAAAAGATGTTTACGTTACTTAGTTCGTTCTCTAGTGATAATCGTCGTTCAGTTAAGCGTGAGGTTTGTACTAGAATAGTATGTGCATAGGATATATAAAAAGAAATCGATTTTTTCTTCTAAAAACAGGAATAGTTGTGCCATTTTATTATTTCTAGCAAGACAATTCTATAAGTGATGTGAAATGTAACGGTTGTGTATAAAGAATTTGTTCTAAAAATTAAAATTGAGATGTTAATGGAGATATTTTTTGGTGTAATGATCAATGGAGCTAGACAATACACTGCATTTCATTAGTTTTTGTTCTGATCATCATATCAGGCATTTTCGGCTCCTGAAATTTGTAATTCTAGTAAAAGGGCTTAGTTACGAAAATATTCCTGATATTGTGACCATAGCGACGGCAACAGTGAACGACGTGCTAAAATAGAAACTGAAAAAAATTTTCAAAATGCAGAAGGAATAATATTTCCAGTAAAGAAAATGAATTTATGAAAATATTCTTTGTAAAAGTTCAGTTTCTTTATAGACAATCGGTGTATTTTGGAAATACTACACTCAGTATCAACATGTTAGACACACTATAGATTTCAAAAAATTGAAATAATGCATAAAATTAAAATATTAGAAAAGGTTGATTGAACTTGATCAGAATACAAAACAATTATTAGTGAATATTTTAAATTTTTTTGGCCGTGAAAATGTTAGATACACTTGTCTATATTTTAGATATCTTAATCCCCTAGAAGTTTTATCATGTTAGTTTATTATAAGGTATACAACTTTGCTATCGCCTTTTTTTCAAAATTCAAGGTTTTATTGTAAAAAACTGGTTATACATTTATGATTCAAAGTATTGTCCATCGTTGGCCTCTACTTTCTCCCAGCTTTCAGGCAGCTTTCGAATCCGGCGAATCGCTTGAAAATATTGTAAGAAAAAAATTGAAAAGGTAACCAGCATTAAATACGCGTCACAAATTAACCTGAATGGCATTCGTGGAACAGGTCATGCTTAACGAAAAAATACCTGATGATTTTTCCTTTTATTTTAATGATTTCTCAATAAGGACGAAAAAAAGTATCGAAACGGCAAATAGGAGGAAGAAGTGTCATGGTTTGGGCGAGTATTACTTACAAAAAAAAAGGTAGTAATCTTTTAATGATATAGCGAAACTTCGCCAATGTGTCAACAAGATAACGTCCCCACTATTTCAGAAAAATTATAGCGAATTGGTTCAAGTAAAATAAAATTTTAAAATTGGACTGGCCTGCTGTCTTCCCAGATTTGGATATCATTGAAAATGTATGAACGAAGCTTTCATGACGAGTTTATAGTGAATCAAGAGACTTCCCAAATATGGGAGATTTGAAAAGCGCTATTTAGGGCTCATGGAAAGAAATTTGACAACAAACAATAAAGTGACTCTTTCTTTACATAAGAACAGGTATTTTTGATATTTTTTGAGTCTTAGATAGTGGCGAAAAACCCAAATAAAGGAAAAAAAAAAGATATGAGTGAAGCTTCGCTAGTGTGTCAACAAGATGAGGCCCCCATTAACTTCGGAAAAATTATAACGAATTAGTTTGGGGAAAATAATATTTTAAAATTGGTCTGGCCTGCTGCCTCCCCAGATCTGAATATCATTGAAAATGTCTGGAGGAAGCTTTCAGGGCGAGTTTATAGTAAATCAAGAGAATTTACAATACAAGCGCTATTTAGGGCTCATGGGAAGAAATTCAACAACAAACAATAAAATAGTTGTTTGATTCATTACCAAAAAGATTTTTTTAATAAAAGGTGGTCGAAAGACCACAATATATTAAAATGATATTTGTTTGTTTTCCTCTTGTTAGCTTTCCTCTTTCTTATAAAACTGGGGGTGTGTCTAATATTTTGAAGCATCTAAAATCCATTAATAAACATAAAATATTGATTTATTTTCTTGAAGAACTTTTCAGTTCAAGTTACAGAGTGTAAAAATTGATTTTACTGTAGTTTTCTTATTTTTAAAGTGTTGCAAAATAATTGTTCAAGTGTATTTAACATTTTGACACTCACTGTATTTCCCTGTTATTAAAACAATCGTGAATTCCTTACAGCCTTTGATGGTGATTTATTATTGAAATAATAAAGCATATAATTTGAAAAAGAATCGATATACCTATGATAAATCAATGATACATGTACGTACATTTTAACCTCTAAGCGAATATTGCGAGCCTCTCAAACTGCAATCACAGTCACCTTGTAAAGCTGTTTCAGGTCCCTTTTCTAGGAGATTACCCTTTTCCATCTCACTAACTCCCTGGTTCACGCTACTCGATGAGTTTCTTTGTCGGCAGAGGTAGGGAGTGTTGTTGGGGGTTGGGGTGTCTCGTCCCTGTGAAAAAATATCCTTTAATCAAGTTGCAACTACCATCTCATTAATTAAATTGTCTTTATTTAATTATACACTTAAAATATTTAATTATACAATTAAAATAATATTACAAGAATAATTCTATATATTTTGATATACTAATCATCGCTAACAGTTACAATTGATCATCTTGCCTTGTTTTATTAGAAAATGCTTTTAGCAATCGCTATTGTAAAGTATTAGGTTAATTGAGCGACACCTATAGAACAGTAAAAGAACTATATATATCTACTACATTTTGAAGTTTCATCCTTCATATGAACGTATGTTAAGTTTCAAGTCGATCTGTCAATTTATTCGTACAAAAACAGTAGCTTAAGAAGAAGACAAAGAAGCGGGTGGTACTCCCATTTGACCCTGAGAGGGGGGGGGGGGGGGGGCAGCGGTGCCCCTCTTAGTCTTTAATTAATGAAAAAGAAAGTTTAAAAGATTTGAACGTAAAATACAATTCTGTGTTAGCAAGAATTTGAAGGATTAAGACTTTGAACGAGGTATAACAAAGAAATGAAATTTGTGCTTCTTATTCGTTCTATCATTAATGTATACTTTATTGTTTTAAAAAGATCTTTTTAAAATTTACTTAATGAGAGAACTTTTTAAAATTTACTTAATTTTTCGCTCAACAATAGCTTAAAGTAAACGTATCAGTATTATTTTTTAAAATGGAAAATATTGAAAATCGTGCAGTGATTAAATTCTTTGTAAAAAGAGGTTTAAAGACAATGGAAATTCATTGTGAAATGGTAAATGTATTAGGGGAGGCCGCTTTTTCAAAAACAATGGTTTGTAAGTGTGCATGTGAGTTTCAACATGATCGTACAAATCTGTGGGTGATGATCCTCGTTCTGGACGTCCAATAAGTGCAGCCACTGAACCAATAATTAATTCTATTCATGATATGGTTATGGATGACATACAATTGATTTTGAGTGAAATTGTGTTTCATATTTTGAAAAAGGAATTGGGCTTGAGAAAGCTATGTGCAAGATGGGTGTCGCATTTGTTAAATTCTGATCAAAAACAACTTCGAGTAAAACTTTCTAAGCAACATTGGGGTCTTTTTCGAAAGAATGAAATAAATTTTAAACGTCGTTTTGTAACAATGGATGAGACTTGAATTTACCACTATGATTCTGAACTTTCGATAACAAACCGCAGAGTGGACTGAGCCTGGTTATTCAGCTCTGAAGTAGCCAAAGTGGTCAAAATCGACTAAAAAGGTTATAACATTTAAATGGTATTTCAAAGTCTAGCAACGAAGATATTTGAATTTTACTCAACGAGTGACGTCATGCGCAAACCGGACGCATTTTGGTATACGGGAATATCAGGCCTTGACTTTTTCCTGTGGGGGCTTCCTCAAGGATAAAGTTTATTCTAACAACTCGCAGACGATTAATGACCTGAAGCAAAACATGCGCCAAGTTATTGGTGAACTTGAATCGCAATTGTGCCATATTGTTACTGAGAATTTTACGTAAAGAATGGCCGTCTGTAGAACCAACTAAGGGGGACATTTGGAGATTGTTATTTTTGAGACATAACTGCCATGAGTCTACTTTCTGATAAAATAAACAAGCACGTTATTTTTGTAAAATTGTTGGTTTTACTTAAAAAAAAAAAGTCTCGTGCCTATCGGGACACCCTTTACAACATGTTAGAGCTGATCATATTGTTTTGTCTTATTATAAAGTGCTCTTAATATGTAAGACATCATTAGTTCCCTTGTAAACACTTTATTCTGTATGTATAATGGATAATTCATAAGTTAGTTCAGATGTACAGTGTTTCTGCTAATTAAAACAATAATTTGATCAAAATGGTTCATTCAAAGTGTTTTACTAGAATGCTGATTAATGTGGCTAAATGTTGGTAGATTTCAATAACTGATTAGAAAATATTTTGGAAACTTTGTAGGAATTTTCTATTACTTGCTCTTTTAAAACTTATTACAACGTTTACGTTCAGATTCGCTTTGATTTGCATTCAGTTAGTCAAGTTGATTTAAATTGAAAATGTCGCCCGATAACTTTTATTACTATGCCTCTATAAAAAGGACAAGAACGGGGTCTAAAAAAAACAGACTTCTGAAGTTTACGAAGAGGGTTCTGTTGAGGTGACCACCGAAGTAGTTTGGTTGATTCAGGGGCGAAGATTTCGACCTAGAAGATCGGCCTCGATTTGGTGACAAACGGCATAAACTTGGTAAGCGAAATTTGCTGGACCGATTTTTTGCTGAAAAATAAATCTGATGCTCCATTTCACTGAAGCGGATGGTAAACAAATGTTTGCCAGAAGCTTCTGGAACTGTGAATAATAGATACACCATGATACTTAGCTGGTTCTTTCGTGGCAAAATAATACAATAGTTCTTAAACAATCACCTCTAGTTTATCATCGTTGATTGTTCAAGATTCACTTCAAGGTTTTTTATTTTCTTTATTTTTTATGTTCCAGAAATGACTGGCACGAATTATTAATGTTATGTAAGGTAATGTTGCAGGGCAATGCCTCATGTTTTCAAGAAAAAAAAGTGTATCTGAAAATATATAGAATAATTCTTCAGTACGTCGAAGAATTTGTTCCTATTTAACGATATACCTAGGTTATAGTGTCTTAACAAGTTTGGTTGTTCAATTTTTCTATTGCAACCTTTGGTGTGAAACACTAAACACGAAAAGATTTACCACATAACACTGACTTTTAAACTTCCAAAGATTCAACTCCGGATGAAGCTAAGATGGTTAGCGAAACGCGCGTCGAGAAGTTTAAAAAAGTGATTTGGTGTTTGAAAAGTGATTTGGTGCAAATCTCTTTGAGTTTAATGTTTGGTTGTCTTTTGTGTAGTCGTCAACTAAGGGCTTTATGTTTTTTTTTAGTAAATTGAAACAAAATATTTGTCTAATATTTCTTTTATGCATAATCATCTCCCTTAGCATTAATCTATAGTCATCTAGTAGTCAGGTTTTCATTTCCGGACCTAATTCTAGCTGGCTCAGGATATTATTGGGTTTTACCCCGTGGCTAAGGTGGGAGGAATCGTCATCTTTAACTCAACTCTGTGAGCCTCGGCCGGCGCAATTTTCTTCTTCCATGTGGACCAATCAGCTGCTATGGTTTTATAATTTGGTAGGCCAATGTTTGTGGCATCGCACTTAACACGGTCCTCCCATCTGAGCCTAGGTCTTCCCGGTTTTCTTCAACCATCCGGCTTCGTAGATAGTATTCTGCTAGGCATTTTATTAGCGTTCGTTCTGATGGCATGCCCCGCCCATCTGAGCCGTCTGATTTTGATGCTGGACGCAACGTCCCCTCCTCTAAAGCGGGAATAGGGGTAGTATACTTTGTGGTTGTACTGTTCTTAGTAGCTTTCTCTTGAAGATTGAGAGTAGATTTACGTTGGCCTTAGTTACCATTCATGTTTGCGAGGCTTATGAAGGAGAGGAGGCAAAATCAATGTTTTGTACAGTCGGATTTTCGTACTGCGGGTTAAGTTGCGACTTCTCGAGTGTTTACGGAAGGCGAAATAACATATGTTTGTCAGTAAGATACGTTGTTTGATTTTAACACATTCGCTGTTTTCGGAGTTGATTGTAAGTCCGAAATAGGTGAACCGATGAGATGTTTCGAAGTCGTAGTCGCCTACTGAGAGTGTGTTGTCTACGTGTTATGTGTGTGTCTCCATCCATCTAATTTGGTTTTGTTTTCATGGATGTTGAGAGGTATAGTTCATCAACTGTCTTAGACCCTTGTATGTCTCAAACCCAGACCCTTGTATGTCACAACAGAGTTGTTTAAACCCTAACGACGTTGACACCTTTTTGCATGGCAATTTATATCAGACTTTCTGGGGAACTGCAAAGTCACCGATGAGCTGGTACAGTTCTATTTTAATTATGATGTCTGTAAGAGTACATTTTACAAGAGGGAGTATTTCTTGATCTTATACTTTTCTTTATTGCATTTCTATACTATGGCCAATATTTCCTTGTTTTCGTTTAGATAGAAATCAAACTAAAAGAGAAACATCTTGACACACTAGATAACTTTTATTTATTTATTTATTTTATATATATATATATATATATATATATATATATATATATATATATATATATATATATATATATATATATATGTGTTTCGCGGATAGAAGAATACGCTAGACCATTAGTCCGGAGTACATCCGATCGTTTGTGTGATCGAGAATGCTGATGTACTCCCGGACTAATAGTCTATATATATATATATATATATATATATATATATATATATATATATATATATATATATATATATATATATATATATATATATATATATATATAGTTGGAATGAAGATACTTAAAAATGTCATTGTGAAATTACTTTCCAAATTGACAGCCATTTTTAATACAATCTCCCCAGTTGATTTTTGTAGTGAAAAATAATATGAAAACTGAATACCATACATGTTTTTGCTGGAAAAACGTACAAACAGTCTTTTGATACTGATTTGAATGCTTGAATTTTCATCTTCATCACCGCTATCCGAATCCTAAAAAATACGCATAATGTAATATGTAGCCAAAGTTGAAATAACTGTCCAAGGAGAGTATTCTAAAGAGTAAAATATATATTTCTGCACAATGTGGATATCAAATATTGATAAAAACAAAATTTGTCCCCCTGTCTTTATCGGAATCTCTACGTGTTACGTACGTACATCTGATTCACTGAATCACATAGTCAACAATATCCATATATTTGTATAGTGCAAAATAAATTTGCTAATATTAATTGTTGGTCCATTCTCCAATTTCAAGAGAAATTAATATACGGCCTCCTGAATGAAGACACTCAACAGGATTCATACTTTGGATAAATACGAGGGCCTAGCTAAAAAAGTACGAAAAGTACAGAGAATGATATAGGAAAACTTCTAAAAAAGAAAGGAAAGAAGGAAGCGGAGAGGAAGGTAAAAGAAGTGACAACATTCTGTCAAGATTGTGACAGTCAGCCTTCTTTATGCTTAGCTTGAGCGTATTAATATGTTACATTCAAAACAAAGATAGTTAGTATTATTAATAAATCGTGTAACAAAAACCTTTAAAATTATTTGTTATTTTATTGAAACCATTATATGAATTTAAATTCATTCAATTCAGTAAAAATATTTGTCATACGTCGATATTAACTATACGAACATATCTGGAGGGCGGATCAATCACAATAAGTGATTTAACTCTTGGTGGCTTAAATGTACAGATACTATAAAGCAGCGGTGACAGCGAGACACCAGTGGGTGTTGCAAGGTAGCCTAGGTTGCAATAACCTAAGCTACCCACTGATGGGTCGCCTTGCCTAATAGACATCTAGGCTGCGATCCACTGGTGGGTCGGCTCCATGTGAACGTGTTAAAATACACTAACATAAATCAGCTGATTTTGCATTACCGACCCAATGTCCTCTTAAAGGAACTAAAAATATCGGACCAAACGTGGTGCTAATGGTCAAGGTATTGTACCAATATATCCTCAAAAAAATATAAAAATTCCATCTTCATTATATCATGTAAAAAAAACATGTCGAAAATTCTGAGCTGCAAGGCCAAAAAATACCTTGTCCTTTTTGCTGGACCCCGGGCGGATAAAATAAAAATTGCATTTTTACTTTGGGCCGGAGGAGGGTAGAAAGGAAGCTAGTTTACAAAAACGCAATCACAAGGTATTCACAAACGTAATTCAAGGTATAGAAATACTCGTTTACGAGTAGAAGCAATATAATTCAGATTACATAAAACAAATAATATTGTACCTTAGAGGGCCCGCAGCACGTATTCTTAACACAATTTTCTAATTGATTCGAGGTTCTTGGACAATCCAAAACGCAGTCTTCAGTGGCTGAATCCTGATTTCCGTCCCTTCAAATTAAAAAACGCTGTCATTAACGAAACAACTAAAATATCGTCCAATTCTTATATTATAATCTTATAAGCTGAATAAGATTTACCACAAAACTCAAAATCAATTGTTTATAGTTTCTCGATGATTCAGTTTCAATCTTAGCTAGATTAAGCTATGTCCTAATGATGCCAACATGGTTAGCAAAACGCGCGTCGAGATATTAAAAACAAGCAATTTGGTAAACTCAAAGACATTTACCTATAAAAACAAAATGACTGATTTAAACTTTTCGAAGCGCGTTTCGCTAACCATGTTAGCATCATCAGATGATTTAATCTCATTAGAGGTAATTACTGGTCAATCCCTTCGACTTTAGTGTTTCACACCGAAGGTTCCAGTTGATGAATTGAAGTGATTTTGGTGTTTAGTGTCAAATCTCTTTGAGTTTAGTAAAGTATGGTTGTTTAAATATCATATCCTTTCAAAACTCACCGTGATGTCGTTGGAATATCCGTATAATCGATAAATTCTGGTTGAATGGTTGTCGAATGTATACCTTCATTGTGGAAGAACTCTTTTACTTTTTCGGCTATTTTCATGTATTCAGACAAATTGCGACACCTTAAAACATAGAAAATTGATATAATTTGATCAATAAACCAAGAGGGAAGAATGTGAACGGAGGATTGTGTGAAGATAAGAACAGGAGGAATGAAAGGACGATGAAGAATGGAGAGGATAACATTGAGACGGAAAATAGAAGAATGGTAAGTTACAATTGCAGGATAAAAAAATAACTATTCATTAGAATGTTTACTTTATGTGAGCTGAAGCAATGATCCTATCACCAGCCAGCTGCCAAACGTGGAATTCGTGTACAGCAAGAACTCCATCTACATTCTTCAGTAATCTTTGCTGTATGGCGTCAACTTGAATATGTGTAGGTACAGTTTGTAGAAGTATCAGAGCCGAGTCTCGTAGTAATGGCCATACGGAACGAAGAATAAGAAGTACCAAGAGTAGAGATAGAGCAGGATCAATGTAGAATTTGTAATTCCAGTCAGTCAACCAAAATACCTATAAAAATGATGATTTGAGAATATTTTTTTTATATAAAAAATCTCTTCAGTTGATATCAATAAATGATAAGTTGATATCAACAAAATTATGAAAAAATACTGTTCTTCGCAGCTTTTTAAAAAATGTGGGATTGACGGCCGCACTCTTTAGTTTCGGATATATATAGAGGTACATTTTAATTACAGATGAACATAATATATAGGATGATAGAATTTGGTCTTTGACGAAACTCTTAAGATTGATATGATAGTAAATAATATTAGTGCAATTACATATAGCCAAGTATGAATTCAAGTTTATTCTTTTAACATCCAATATTAGCGGCCGTGTGAAATTCTATGGCTGAAGAGATCTAGTCTAAGATAAGATGATCCGACAACACTAGACACTAGGCCAGGAGGCGGGATGTATTTGTTTCTAGCCCTCGGCCCTTGATACTGATGAACTAGTTGTCTCTATTGGATTCCGTTGAATGAGTCACCCCCCATTGATGACTAACTAGACTAGCATTAACGCTTTTTAATGTTTCATGGAGCACATTAGGCTTTTACATAAATTCGTCCACTTTCAGATCACGTCATATACAATGTCACTATAATGGGGACTGATATAATATGGATGATTGAATACTATGACGTTAAATTATTCTGGGCCTTTAGAATAGTAAAAATTGTTTAGGAAATACGTCTATATGAGCTAAATCAGATGAAAAAACAGCATAATAGTAATCTAGCAGGTTCCTCGGAGGTACCAAACCACATTACATTCGTTCTAAATGGTGATTTCATTTTATATTTATCAAAGTTTTGTGGTTTAATAGTAGTTATTAACATCTAACAAAATAATAAACAAAACGTGTTTTTACCGCAAATAAACAACTCCATGTTTTTCCAGCGCTTGAAATGAAATAATCAGCCATTCCCACGACTACGATTTTTCCGATAGATGGCGGTGCGATCGCACTTCTGTAAATCACTTTGGAAATCAAATAAGTTTGATACTTTTGGTTATTATAAAAAATTGAATTTCGTGTGTTGATTAAACACTACTTTGTTAGTGGAAAAACCATTGCACAAACTGAAGAAAAGTTAAAGAATTTTGGGGACTCTGTTTCTTTACATTTTATGGTTCAGAATTGATTAAATGTGATAGAACCAGCACAAATGATGATTACCCAGTTGAGGTTATTATTGAGGACATAGCAAAATTTATGATATTGTCTTGGTCGATCACAGAGTGACATCTTATATAAATGTCTGAGCATCCAGGATGAACATTTAGACATGTGAAAATTGTGTATGGTCCAGTTCAAAGGAGATTCTGTAGTGATTTATAAATGTTATTGGTTTCATTACTACACACGAGAAACGAAGGAACAGCCACAACAGTGGAGTTTACCCTGCCAACGTGCCCCGAAGAAGGTGAAGATGGTTCCATCAGGCAACATGGTTTTTTCATGAACCAACTTATTAGCGCTGATATGGACGTTGTTTTCTGGGATCCGGCTATAGCATTATCATAATCGATTATTATTTGGAAAATGGAAAGACGATCATAGAGTTTTTCTCTCCTGTACATTATTGGTCAGATTTCATAAAGAACTAAAAATCGGTGAAGAAAATGGGCGGGTGCTGTTTCATCACAAATCACCCGCCCATTCGTCCGTCGTTGCAATAGCAATACTGATCAATTTGCTCTAAGAATTAATACCGTACATCCACCTTATTCTCCTGAATGGCCCTCTCTGACATTTCTTTTTTTAAATACATGAAGAACTGGCTGATTGGATAGAAACTATCATGAAATCAAAGATCATCACTGAGAGACAGGACTAATTTGCATAATTCGACAGGTCTTACTTTCTTGAAGGTATCATAAGTTACAGACTCATTGGGCGAACTTTATCGAGCTAAAAGGAGACCACATTGAAAAATAAATCGATTTTCGATCAAAAAATATATTATATTTCATTTATAAAGTCTACCAAAAGTATTACTTCATCAATTAATCGTTTCCTACTGTAAGGTATTTTACTTACTAGCGCTGATATGATCACAATAACAGATCCTAAAGCATCACTAAGAACATGTAAGAAAACGCCTCGCATGTTCATTTGTCCTGCTGAATGAGAATGGCCGTGAGCTTTAGCTTTGGATGGAGGTGGTGGCGGTGAAGGATATGCTTCGTCATTCTCGTTATCATCTGTGAGTGCTAGCTGTGTAAGGCGGTTGCGCGAGTGTGATAGTCCCGCTGCGGGTGAATGCGAATGCCCGTGAACAGCACCGTGTTCTAGCAAAGAAAAAAAAGCTCAGCATCAGCAATTTATCAATGTTTTAAATTGGACTTTTGGGATTGAGAAAATTCTCAAGGTAAGTACCTTGAGAACATTTTCACAAAATAC